>APFE030976681.1:93845-126101 GCA_000404065.3 Pinus taeda
TTTTGCTCTTTTTTCTTCCAATTTTTGTGGTGTCAACCTTGTAGGTTGTGGAAGGCTAGGGGCAACAACACTTCCATATTTATAGTTGTGAGTGGTAGGCTTCTTGGTTGCCATGATTTTTCTTTCCATTTTTCCTGCTAACCTGAATGCCTTGTTGAATGAATCAGGTTCCCAAAGGTGAAACTCATGTTTGACATTATCCTTTAAAGTCCCTATGAACACATCAATCCCATGCTCCTCTGGAATATCTTTTACCCTTATGTTCAATTTTTGGAAGTCCTCAATGTGTTCCATCATTGAACCCTTTTGTTTGAGGTTTATCAATTGGCTAAAAAAAGTGTTGCTTTTTGTATCCTCATAATGTGCTATCATTTGTTCTATAAAAATTGACCAAGTGACAATTTGTTTATGAGAGAAAATCCTTTGATACCATACAAACTGATTTGGTTTTAAATATAAAATTGCAATGCGTACCTTTTCTGTGTTTTGCACATTATGGACATAGAAAAAGTGCTCCATCTGTAGTATCCATGTTCTGGGACCCTTGCCATTAAACTTCCTCATATCGATTTCTGGAACATGGTGGGTCTTCAATCTGTTAACCTCCTGCTGTAGTAAGTTACTCATCTTTCATGATTGACATTTTTACATGCCAAATATGTCATACTTTGCATGCTGCAATTTTCCATATTTACTGCAGAGGCCAAAGAAGAGGGCATGAGAGTGTGCCAGTTCAAGTGCCACTGTTGTGTTCCAATTTTTGATGTACTATTCCATTTTTGAAGAATTTTCAGTTAAAGGGAGGTCCAAACAGTATAATCTTGGTCTCCCTAGGTTTCAATTTCTTGTTTTAGAATATAGAGAAACAAAATCTGTCCAAACAGCTTAATCTTGGCAGATTCCTAGATAGGTAGAGAAGAAAGGGAGCTCAATAGCCTAATCTAAGCCCTGGATGAAATAAGTGTAGATATAGATAGGAAGACAGTAAAAGAAAAATTGAAAAGCTGGGTTTGCTAGTTCAAGTGCACCTAAACCAAAAAGAAGAAAAAATGGTAGGTAAGTATGCTAGGTAGGTAGTTTTGAGGTTGCAGAATGTTGATTTGTGATCAATTTCATGTTTTCAAGTGTCATATCTATTCAAGTCACAATTATCAGGCATTTCCATTTGAAGGACTTCAAGCGAGGCATGACTAACCTCCCCCTTCTTCCTTATTCCCTAAATCATTCACTAACTTCCCCAAAGAGGTCAAGATCTGCTTGATATCTCTTAGTTTCATCATTTTCATATCGATTTGCCTTGGTAAAGATCTGCTTTACTCAAGGAACGTTCATACTTCTTTCATGAATGAGTTGTCCCTAATATCCTAAGATTCACATACTTAGCTCTTTCTTATCTCTTGCCATATTAACTACTAACTTTACTATATAGCTCCCTATCTATCTCCCCTTCCACTACTAAAACTATGTTAATAACTCCCTATATACTTATCCCCTCCCCTTTGTTGAAAAATAACCATAAGCATCCCTTGGGAATTACTAATTTTGCCTGAAACTTAGTAAGAACCCTCATGTTGTTTATAAAAACCCCTTCCAAATGCATTAGGACTCATTCCTATGCATAAAAACCCTCTTTCCACCCTTATCCTAAAGTCCCGCATTAAATATTTGCCCCTGCTCGGACATAATCCCAAAACCCACTTTTCTAAACTTTCCTACCCCCAATAAATTAAAAAATTAAAATAATTGGCGTGTGGGCCCCGTCCTTATCCTTTCACCGACTTACCTTATCCGCCAGCCATCAGATCTGTCCCGCCCGAGATCTACAGTGGGCGAGTCTTTCTATGCCCCAACATGCCGAGGGTTAGCGCCCGGGACATCGGTGGTTTTGTCGTCGTACTCCCGCCACGCGTCGCCCTCCCAGCTGTGGCGGAGGCCCCCTCCGCAATACCACCCAGGCGCAAAAGCGGTGTGCCCAAAACCAGAAACCACCCTCCCCTCAAGTGACGTAAGCACCACGTCACCCGCCACCTCACCCCTTCCTGCCTTCGCCTTGCTGACATCACCCTGCCACCATGCCCCTACCACTTCATCACTCTACCGTACTACCACGTCACCCCGCTGATGTCATCATGCTGACATCATCACCGCACAAGGGAGTCCCACTGTTGACGTCATGTTGACGTCACCCGTCAAAAAAAGGTGCAAGTGCAAAATCAAAGCTTCGGAAGCCCGGAATGAAAAATAGAGGCAGTTTTCGATGCGCGATTAGCGCTTAGCACTAATCACGCATTGCTATGGAAAATGGGCCAAAATGGGGAATCTTTGGGGAATATTTTGATTCTGTAGTGGTTTTTGCGCCAAAAAGGGTAGAAAAGGGCCGATTTTGCAGTTTTTAGCATATCAACAGAGAAAGAGAGTGTCCCGATTCAATCATCAAAGAGTATCAGGGGAGATGAAGCCCAATTTAATGCCAAAGAGTATCAGTGTTGCGGAAAAGCGTATCAGTGAAGATTTTCTCAGTGCTCGAAGCTGATAAAACATTAAAGAGCCCCCAGCAAGTCAAAGAAAGAGTAAAAGCCATTTAAAGCCTCTCAAATCACAGTTACTACACATCAAAGGTACATGAGATCAGTGGACCAAAGCTCAAAGCAACTTTATTGCAGAAGAACTACACCAAGTCACAAAGGACACTACATTAACTCATTTTTGATCCAGCTACCTCTGGCGCAATTCAAATAGATATTTACTTGCATTTAATTTCAACACAAGTTTAGGTTTAAAAAGCTTTTCCTGCAGACCTGTTAGGTCGGTTGTAATAAATATTTTTAGATATTTACCCTATATATACAACCCTGAATAATGTAATGGGGGTTGGTTGTTGTTGTTGGATGGATAGTTGGCAAATGCATTCCAAGAAAGACTCGCACTGTGTATCTGATATTTTTCTATAATCAAAGACTGCTTACGAGCTTGGAGAATGAATTGTTTACTGTGTTTAATGGTTGAAGAGTGATTGTGGAATTCTTGTGCTAGTACATGACCCAATAAGTGCTTATTACCTCTGTTTTCCATTCATAAATCATTATCTAAACAGCAGAAAGAAAGATTAGCTTAGAACTTGTTTAACTACACTCTATGCTCAATTTCTGCTATTTCTTTATGTTTTTCATCTGTTTTAGGCATAAATATGGATTCCACATGGCTCATGTTTGCCCTAATTCACCATGTATGACAGTTATCCAGGCATTCTTAACTGCCCCTAGATAGAGCTCATTTCCCTTCCCTCTGTTAAGCTAAATGAGAGATCCTTAATTGCTTCTCATTTCTTACGTTTCACTCCATCTCTTTAGCTTGAAGGTTGTTTCATGTGCAGCTACCTTGCTCCATTTTCCTCTTGTGACCAAGAAAACGCACCAGCGGTCTTACTCCTCGACTCCATGCCCAATGGTTTGAAACTTAACACACTATGCATTGACTCTTTACTTGAAATCATCCTCCTTCCAACCAAACACCACCCAAACAAAAACAAAACCCATTTTGAACTCCATAACTAACCTAAAATCATCATCAACAAAGCTAAATCATCAAGAGAGAGCCCTCTCTGATTGCAGGTGGGCTAGAACCTGCAATCCAAAGATTGGTTTGTGGTTACCTCGGCCGTATCCCTTCAGGAGCTTAGGGACATCCTGAGTGTTAACATAATGGCAATTCCACTAGGGAACTCCTCAGATAATCTCACAAAACCAGTCCGAAGCTCCACAGAGGAAGAATCCGACCTTTAAAAAGCTTTTGTTTAACATGTATTGTTAGAAAAATCCCAAAAAAAAAAACAAGTTAGAAGTTGGCTCCCAAAAAGCATTCACGTTACACAATATCAAATCCAGACCCAAATCGCCCAGCTGTTTTTGAAAATCACAATATAATCCCTAAGATCCTTAGAAAACAAGAGCAGCAAGAAGATTTTGCGGATACTAGTCCTGAAGTAGTTCAGCCTAGTGGTTTTTCAAACCCTATTAAAATTTTGTTCCGTTCAAACCCTACTTCCCCTTATTCATCATCTACTTCTCCAAACACTGTTTCCACACCTTCGTTCACTGCACATACCACCACTACTACTCCTATTATCCCAGCTACCCCAGTTGTTCCACTTGTCTTCGTTAATATGGTTAACAGATATGCACCTTTATAGCTTCCTGCAAATCCCGGGGCTATACCTCAGGATTACCAGACTAAAATAACTTATTTTGATGGCACAAGTGCCTGCACAACCCTACAACATACAAAGAAAATGCAGGATTACTTTGAGAGCTATGAGATTGACGATGATAGTGTGAGAATGAAGATTTTTGTCCAAAGTTTGACAGGCGACGTCAGGACCTGGTTTAGAGCGCTCCCAGCCCATTCCATAGCAGACCCAGAAGCCTTATATCAGTCATTTATCAACAGATGGGAGAAAAAGAAAGACCCCTTGCACATATTATCTGAGTATGACACTATCAAAAGAGGCCCTCAAGAGACTCTTTTGGACTATTGTGCAAGGTTTAATAATGTTTATAATGCAATACCACAGAACTTAAGACCCCCACCTGATCTTGCCTTGTACAAATTCCCTTATGGTTTTGATGCTGAAATGGCTTATCAGTTAAGGGAAAGAGCCCCTCAAAGCCTTGCAGAAATGCAAAATGTTGTTGTTAGTGTGGAGGCAAACTTAATTGCCAAAAGAAACAGAGCTAGAACCGAGATAAGAACTACCTTTAAGGAAGAACCCTCCGCCTTAAACCAGAAAATAGATGCTATTATCAGTGGCATGCATAGGCTGGGAGACGGAGTAGAGAGTGTTGAAAGGAAATCATCATGGGAAGGACAACAGCCCAACATCATAAGGAACCCAAATTTCAGGAAAGCTCAGAACAGAAACGTTGCTAGATCTAACCCAGACCATGATATTAGGCCTCCTTTCCAAGAAAACTACGCAGAGGCATCCACATCTAGTGAGCCAATAGAGGAGACTCACATGAACTTGATAGATTCAAAAAATGAGCAACAAATCTTTCTCACTCAAGAAGACCAAGACTATCAGGATATAAATCAATTTCAGACCAATTCAGGAGAGTCTTTTGATTTTAAACAAGGCTATTATTCTGCCGTGTATGAGGTCCACAAACAATATAAGCTGAGAACAATAACCATTGATATCCCTGCACCTAGCAAAACAATGGACAACAAATAGCCAAACAAGATTAAAGACAAGGTTATCATAACCGAACCAGCTGATATTTCTGTCCCAAACCCGCACCAAGTGATTGTAGAGGACATAACAGACACACAACCTCCTACTGATCAGCCTCTGCCTTCTTCCTCAAGAGAAAATTTGAATAGCACTCCTAAAAGCCTTCCCAAAACAGAAAAACCACAAGGTGTCATTCATCATAACGCTGATAATCAAAAGGAAAACACAGAAAGTATTCTTGAAAAGGAGAAATCTGCTACTGCTAACGCAAATATTCCATTAGAGAAACCATTTAATTTAGAAGTAGAGATTGGAAAACTTAAGATATCCATCCCCCTCTCATAACTTGCCAAACATGATGTGTATAGGCACAAATTCAAAGGTCACTTCAAATGCCAAAGGTCATGGATGATGTAAATGTTTTGGATGATACCCCTGAGCTGTTGTTTGGTCCAGAAGTTAAAGGAAAATCAACATATGGATCTATTCCACCCTTTTATGTCATTCTGCACATACATGACAAGATCTTGCACAATGTTATGTTTGACTCAGGTGCCTCGCACAATCTTATGCCCAAAGCTGTAATGGAAAAGCTAAACCTTGATGTCACGAGACCCTACAAAGATCTATACTCCTTTGACTCAATTCAAGTCAAATGTTTAGACTTAATCAAAAACCTTTGTGTGTCTTTAGTCCAATTTCCCAACAAGACAATCCTAATGGATGTAGTAGTTGCTGACATCCCAACAAAATATGGCATGCTCCTATCACGATCATGGGGAGCAAAACTCCAAGGATCCCTCCAACTTGACCTCTCTTATGCCACTATTTCTATCTTTGGGCAACCAAAGAGACTGTACAGAGAAACACTCATGAAGTATGTGGTGAGTAGTGAGGAAAAGCCCCAAAATTTTCCAATTCACTCAATCCATTCTGATATGGATTCATTTACTCTTTTTAATGATGACACCAATCCTCCAACTAATGAGAAGCCTTTAGCTTTAGAGCTAGAGACATTCATAAACGAGGAATATGTTTCCCATGCCCATGAAATAGTCACAATAGTCAAGGCAACCAGCAAACAAAAAGAACCTCCTCAAACAGAAATTTTAAATTTGTCCAATCCTAAAATGACTGAAACTCTTGATACGAACCAAAAGCAAGAAGTTACATGGTATTTAGAGTTTGATGGTTCTGTCAACAAGTTAGGAGCAGGGGAAGGTGTATGGATTCACAATACGCATGACAATCATGCAGACGGCCATGCCTACAGACTAAATTTCAGATGTACTAACAACATGGCAGAGTATGAAGCTCTCCTCCTAGGCCTAAAATTGCTCAAAGTTCTAGGAGCTACAAAAGTGTCCATCCTAGGTGACTCCGATTTAATCATACAACAAATGAAAGGTAACTTCGTTACTAATGACAATAGAATGAGGGCCTATAGGACTGCTGCCACAGAAATACTTAATACCTTCACTAAATCTGAGCTTGCCAAGATTTCTAGAAACGATAACATACATGCACACAGCCTAGCCACTTTTGCTAGTACGTGCAGGCTTACCTTTGAGCTAAATCACCATTTTACTGCTGAGATAAAAATTAGGCCCACTGTTCCTAACAATGTTAAGGATTGGCAAGTATTTGAAAATGATGCCCATATTAACAATTTCCTCACTCTTGAGGGCGAGTTTTCAAATTTAAACATTGACATGGAGGCCATGAACGATTCCCAACAACAAACAAATGAGAATAAGTAATCTGTAACAGCTGCAACAGCAAAACAAATCCTGAACCCAACTGTTTTTGACAATTCTAATATAGAAGAGCTGAAACAAATGCATTTAGAGGAAATAGCCAAAGCAGAGGCTGAGTTTATTGATCTAAAGAATAACTTTTTACCTGTTGGCCTTACTCCACTGGAAGACATGTTTGATGACAATGATGTGCCCAAAAAGAAAAAAATGGAGCCTTTAGATTCTTCTATAGAAGAACACAACATAGGGACTGCAGAGAAGCCTAAAATGATTAAATTGTCCAAAAATTTGCCCCCTGATCAAAAGCCAAAATATGTGGATTTGTTCAAAGAGTTCCAAGATGTATTTGCTTGGAGTTATAAGGACTTGAAGTCCTATGACACCTCAGTGATTCAACATACCATTCCCTTAAAACCAAATCAAAAACCATTCAAGCAGAAACTTAGAAGAATTAACCCAATGCTTCTTTCCCTCATTGAGAAGGAAGTGAAGAGAATGTTTGAAGCTGGTATCATATCACCCATCAGATTTTCTGAATGGGTATCCAATCTAGTTCCCACAAGGAAAAAATCAGGTGAGATCAGACTGTGTGTGGACCTAAGAAACTTAAACCAGGTCTCTTTAAAACACCACTACCCTTTGCCTAAAATGGACCACATCCTACAAAGAGTAGTGGGTTCATATAGAATCTCTTTACTAGATGGATTTTCAGGTTTCAATCAAATACTTGTTCACCCGGATGACCAAGACAAGATAGCCTTTACCACACCGTGGCGAACATTTAAGTATGTTAAAATGCCTTTCAGGCTAAAGGACGCTAGTGCTGCCTTTCAAAGGGCAATGGATATTGCATTTTCCAAGGAAATCCATGAATTCCTTGTTGTCTATCTTGATGACTTAACCCCTTTCTCCAAATCTGATCAAGAACACCTCAAACACTTAAGGCAAATCTTCATGACATGTAGGAAATATGGAATTTCCTTGAACCCCAAGAAGTCCTTGTTTGGCCTTGAGGAGGGTAAGTTGCTAGGCCACATCATCTCAAAAGACGGTATCAGAATTGATCCAGAAAGGATCCAAGCCATCCTTCAAATTCCATACCCAAGAAACATAAAAGAGTTGCAAGCATTCCTTGGAAAGATCAATTTCCTAAGGAGATTTATCCCAAATTTAGTTGAACTAATAAGACTGTGAAGCAACATGTTAAAAAAGGATGCCAAGGTAAGATGGTCTCTTGAAACCAAGCAGGATTTTGAGAGTATCAAAGCTGCCTTGACTCAAACGCCTGAACTCACAAGTCCACAATTTGACAAGGATTTTATCATCTTTTCCTTTGCTTCAGATCACACGATAGCTGCTGTCCTTTTGCAAAAGGATGACCAAGGAAATGAAAAACCAATCGCATTTTTCAGCCGAGCCTTAAGAGATGCACCCTTGAAGTACCAAATCATGGAAAAGCAGGCCTATGCCCTTGTTAAAGCCTTCAAAGACTTTAGAGTTTATATTCTATATTCACATGTGATTGCCTATGTCCCGAACTCTGCTATAAAAGACATATTAATTGAAGAAGGACTAGAAGGAAAAAGAGGCAAGTGGATTGCCAGTATTCTTGAATATGACATTGAGATAAAACCCACCAAGCTGATAAAAGGACAAGGTTTAGCCAAGCTGATGGCCCAAACAAATTTTTAGGCCTTAGACAGTAACCAACTGGACAAATAACAGGAGCTGGGAACTCCACATATCAGTGAAACCTTTTTACAATCCCCATGGTATGCTGATATATGCTATGTATTGTTAAACCTGTGTGCTCCCCCAGGGTTGTCCAGAACCAAAAAAATATTTTTGAAGATGAAAGCTCTAAAGTTCTGTGTCTTAGATGGTGCCCTGTTTTGGAAAAATCATGAAGGAATATTGCTAAACTGTTTAACCATAAATGAAACCAACAACACCATGAAAGAGTTCCATGTAGGGCATTGTGGAGGGCATCTATATTGGAAGTCCACTGCTGACAAGATTTTAAGGGCTGGTTATTATTGGCCCTCTCTATTTGCAGATGTCAAGAAATTTGTTGTTTCATGTCACAAATGCCAAATCTTTGAAGGAAAAAGAAAATTGTTGCCTTTTCCCCTCAAGCCCATCTCAACCGAAAAGCCTTTTAAACAATGGAGTATTGACTTCATTGGAGAAATCCATCCCTCTTCTTCAGGCTAGCACAAGTGTATTTTAACAGCCATCGACTATTTCACCAAGTGGATTGAGGCCATCCCATGTAGCCAAGCCAATGACTCCACTATTATCCGATTCCTTGAGGACAATATCCTTTCCAAATTTGGTTTCCCTGAGAAAATCATCACTGACAATGCTGTTGCCTTCAAATCCAGAAAGATGATCAACTTCTACCATAAATTTCATATTTCCTTGGGCCACTCTACAGCCTACTACCCTCAAGGTAATGGTTTGGCCGAATCATCCAACAAAAGCCTCATCAACATCATAAAGAAAGTGTTGGAAGAAAACAAAAAGAACTGGCATAGGAAGCTCACAAATGCCCTGTGGGTAGACAGACTTTTAACCAAGAAATCCATTGGGATGAGCCCTTATGAGCTAGTATATGGCATGGAAGCCATATTTCCTTTATCTTTGGGCATTCCTACTATCAAACTGTTACAGGAGATTCAAGCTTAACCAAATGACATTCAAAAAAGAATTAAGCAAACCATTCATCTTCAGCAAACCAGAGAGAAAATGTATGACAGAGCTCAGATTTTGCAAGAGAAACTCAAAAAGATGTTTGATAAGAGAGCCAAGGCTAAGGATTTCTGTGTGGGCAACAAAGTTCTAAGGTGGGACTCAAGAAGAGAAGACAAGGGAAAACATGCAAAATTTGATTTCCTTTGGAAAGGTCCATTCATTATCAGCGTTGTGCAAGGCAACAACACATATTTCCTCAAATCTGTAGATGGCAGCATAGCTGAAGAGAGCCTTGTAAATGGCCGAATGTTAAAGCATTATCATGATCCCTTTTGTTCAAGATCTTCCAGCGACATTATATCTGTACATAACTATTTGTATATATCAACATGTTATTTTATTTTGTATGTAACAGTCCAGGTGATAGAGCACGCAGAAGAAACCAGGCAGTGCTATACAGTTCACAAGTAATTCAGTTGAGGGACAGTGCTGTTCTCATTCCAAAGTTTCAGCTATCTAACAGTCAGCACGAAGAAGTTTATAGAAACAATAGAAGATCAAGGCAGTCTGACCTGTTGTTCTTGACTTTTCACAAGGAAAAGCCATCCCAAGTGGAGCCACTGTTAGCCTCCTGCTGCAGCAGTTTATTCATCTTTCATGATTGACATTTTTACATGCCAAATATGTCATACTTTGCATGCTGCAATTTTCCATATTAACTACAGAGGACAAAGAAGAGGGCATGAGAGTGTGCCAGTTCAAGTGCCACTACTGTGTTCCAATTTTTGATGTACTATTCCATTTTTAAAGATTTTTCAGTTAAAGGGAGGTCCAAACAGTATAATCTTGGTCTTCCTAGGTTTCAATTTCTTGTTTTAGAATATAGAGAAACAAAATTTGTCCAAACAGCTTAATCTTGGCAGATTCCTAGATAGGTAGAGAAGCAAGGGAGCTCAATAGCCTAATCTGAGCCCTGGATGAAATAAGTGTAGATATAGATAGGAAGACAGTAAAAGAAAAATTGAAAAGTTTGGTTTGATAGTTCAAGTGCACCTAAACCAAAAAGAAGAAAAAATGGTAGGTAAGTAGGCTGGGTAGGTAGTTTTGAGGTTGCAGAATGTTGATTTGTGATCAATTTCATGTTTTCAAGTGTCATATCTATTCAAGTCACAATTATCAGGCATTTCCGTTTGAAGGACTTCAAGCAAGGCATGACTAACCTCCCCCTTCTTCCTTATTCCCTAAATCATTCACTAACTTCCCCAAAGAGGTCAAGATCTGCTTGATATCTCTTAGTTTCATCATTTTCATATCAATTTGCCTTGGTAAAGATCTGTTTTACTCAAGGAATGTTCATACTTCTTTCATGAATCAATTGTCCCTAATAGCCTAAGATTCACATACTTAGCGCTTTCTTATCACTTGTCATATTAACTACTAACTTTACTATAGAGCTCCCCATCTATCTCCCCTTCCACTACTAAAACTATGTTAATAACTCCCCTATATACTTATCCCCTCCCCTGGTTGAAAAATAACCATAAGTATCCCTTGGGAATTACTGAGTTTCACTGAAACTTAGTAAGAACCCTCATGTTGTTTATAAAAACCCCTTCCAAATGCATTAGGACTCATTCTTATGCATAAAAACCCTCTTTCCGCCCTTATCCTAAAGTCCCGCATTAAATATTTGCCCCCGCTCGGACATAATCCCAAAACCAACTTTTCTAAAGTTTCCTACCCCCGCCGAATTAAAAAATTAAAATAGTTGGCACGCGGACCCCGTCCTTATCCTTTCACCGACTTACCTTATCTGCTGGCCGTCAGATCTATCCCGCCCGAGATCTACGGTGGGCGGGTCTTTTTGTGCCCCAACATGTCGAGGATTAGCACCCGGGACATCGGCGATTTTGTCGTCGTACTCCCGCCACGGGTCGCCCTCCCGACTGTGGCAAAGGCCCCCTCCCCAATACTGCCCAAGCGCAAAAGCGGTGCGCCCGAAACCAGAAACCGCCCTCCCCTCAAGTGACATAAGCACCACGTCACCCACCACATTGCCGCCACCTCACCCCTTCCTGCCTACGCCTTGCTGACATCACCCTGCCACCGTGTCCCTGCCACGTCATCACTCTACTGTACTGCCACGTCACCCCGCTGACGTCATCATGCTGATGTCATCACCGTACAAGGGGGTCCCACTACTGACGTCATGCTAACGTCATCCATCGTACTGCTGACGTCATGTTGACGACCCATCAAAAAAAGGTGCAAGTGAAAAATCAAAGCTTCAAATGCCCGGAATGAAAAATAGAGGCAGTTTTCGATTCGCACATCGCTACGGGAAATGGGCCAAAATGGGGAATCTTTGGGGAATATTTTGATTCTGCATTGGTTTTTGCGCTGAAAAGGGCAGAAAAGGGCCGATTTTGCAGTTTTTAGCATATCAGCAGAGAAAGAGAGTGTCCCGATTCAATCATCAAAGAGTATCAGGGGAGATGAAGCCCAATTTAATGCCAAAGAGTATCAGTGTTGCGGCAAAGCGTATCAGTGAAGATTTTCTCAGTGCTCGAAGCTGATAAAACATTAAAGAGCCCCCAGCAGGTCAAAGAAACAGTAAAAGCCATTTAAAGCCTTTCAAATCATAGTTACTACACATCAAAGTCACATGAGATCAGTGGACCAAAGCTCAAAGCACAGTTATTACAGAAGCACTGCACCAAGTCACAAAGGACACTACATTAACTCATTTTTGATCTAGCTGCCTCTAGCGCAGCTCAAACAGATATTTACTTGCACTTAATTTCAGCACAAGTTTAGGTTTAAAAAGCTTTTCCCGAAGACCTGTTAGGTCGGCTGTAATAAATATTTTTAGATATTTACCCTATATATACAACCCTGAACAATGTAATGGGGGTTGGTTGTTGTTGTTGGATGGATAGTTGGCAAATGCACTCCAAGAAAGACTCGCACTGTGTATCTGATATTTTTCTATAATCAAAGACTGCTTATGAGCTTGGAGAATGAATTGTTTACTGTGTTTAATGGTTGAAGAGTGACTGTGGAATTCTTGTGTTGGTACATGACCCAATAAGTGCTTCTTACCTCTGCTTTCCATTCATAAATCATTATCTAAACAGCAGAAAGAAAGATTAGCTTAGAACTTGTTTAACTGCACTCTATGCTCAATTCCTGTTGTTTCTTTATGTTTTTCATCTGTTTTAGGCATAAATATGGATTCCACATGGCTCATGTTTGCCCTAATTCACCATGTATGACATTTATCTAGGGATTCTTAACTGCCCCTAGATAGAGCTCATTTGCCTTCCCTTTGTTAAGCTGAATGAGAGATCCTTAATTTCCTCTCATTTATTACATTTCACTCCATCTCTTTAGCTTGAAGGTTGTTTCATGTGCAACTACCTTGCTCCATTTTCCTCTTGTGACCAAGAAAACGCACCAGCAGTCTTACTCCTCGACTCCATGCCTAATGGTTTGAAACTTACCACACTATGCATTGCCTCTTTATTTGAAAGCATCCTCCTTCCATCCAAACACCACCCAAACACAAACAAAACCCCTTTTGAACTCCATAACTAGCCTAAAATCATCATCAACAAAGCTAAATCATCAAGAGAGAGCCCTCTCTGATTGTAGGTGGGCTAGAACCTGCAGTCCAAAGATTGGTTTGTGGTTACCTCGGCCGTATCCCTTCAGGAGCTTAGGGACAACCTGAGTGTTAACATAATGGCGACTCCACTAGGGAACTCCTCAGATAATCTCACAAAACCAGTCCGAAGCTCCACAGAGGAAGAATCTAACCTTTAAAAAGCTTCTGTTTAACCTGTATTGTTAGAAAAATCCCAAAAAAAAAACAAGTTAGAAGCTGGCTCCCAAAAATCATTCACGTTACACAAGATCAAATCCAGACCCAAATCCCCCAGCTATTTTTGAAAATACCAATATAATCCATAAGATCCTTAGAAAACAAGAGCATCAAGAAGATTTTGCGGATACTAGTCCTGAAGTAGTTCAGCCTAGTGGTTTTTCAACCCCTGTTAAAATTCTGTTTCATTCAAACCCTACTTTCCCTTGTTCATCATCTACTTCTCCAAACATTGTTTCCACACCTTCGTTCACTGCACATACCACCACTACTACTCCTATTATCCCAGTTACCCCAGTTGTTCCACTTATCCCCGTTAATATGGCTAACAGATATGCACCTTTACAGCTTCCTGCAAATCCCGGGGCTATGCCTTAGGACTACCAGACTAAAATAACTTATTTTGATGGCACAAGTGCCTGCACAGCCCTACAGCATACAAAGAAAATGCGGGATTACTTTGAGAGCTATGAGATTGACAATGATAGTGTGAGAATGAAGATTTTTGTCCAAAGTTTGACAGGCGACGTCAGGACCTGGTTTAGAGCGCTCCCAGCCCAGTCCATAGAAGACCCAGAAGCCTTATATCAGTCATTTATCAACAGATGGGAGAAATAGAAAGACCCCTTGCACATATTATCTGAGTATGACACTGTCAAAAGAGGCCCTCAGGAGATTGTTTTGGACTACTGTGCAAGGTTTAATAATGTTTATAATGCAATACCACAGAACTTAAGACCCCCACCTGATCTTGCCTTGTACAAATTCCCTGATGGTTTTGATGCTGAAATGCCTTATCAGTTAAGGGAAAGAGCCCCTCAAAGCCTTGCGAAATGCAAAATGTTGCTGTTAGTGTGGAGGCAAACTTAATTGACAAAAGAAACAGAGCTAGAACCGAGAGAAGAACTACGTTTAAGGAAGAACCCTCAGCCTTAGACCAGAAAATAGATGCTATTATCAGTGGCATGCATACGCTGGAAGACAGAGTAGAGAGTGTTGAAAGGAAATCATCATGGGAAGGACAACAGCCCAACATCATAAGGAAAACAAATTTCAAGAAAGCTCAGAACACAAACGCTGCTAGATCTAGCCTAGGCCATGATATTAGGCCTCCTTTCCAAGAAAAATATGCAGAGGCATCCACATCCAGTGAGCCAATAGAGGAGACTCACATGAACTTGATAGATTCGAAAAATGAGATGCAAATCTTTCTCACTCAATAAGACCAAGACTATCAGGATATAAATCAATTTCAGACCAAGTCAAGAGAGTCTTTTGATTTTAAACAAGGCTATTATTCTACCGTGTATGAGGTCCACAAACAATATAAGCTGAGAACAAGAACCATTGATATCCCTGCACCTAGCAAAACAAAGGATAGCAAACAGCCCAACAAGATTAAAGACAAGGTTATCATAACCGAACCAGCTGATATCTTTGTCCCAAACCCACACCAAGTGACTGTAGAGGACATAACAGGCACACAGCCTCCTACTGATCAGCCTTTGCCTTCTTCCTCAAGAGAAAATTTGAACAGCACTCCTAAAAGCCTTCCCAAAACAGAAAAACCACAAGGTGTCATTCATCATAACGATGATAATCAAGAGGAAAACACAGAAAGTATTCTTGAAAAGGAGAAATATGCTACTGCTAACACAAAGATTCCATTAGAGAAACCATTTAATTTAGAAGCAGAGATTGGAAAACTTAAGATATCCATCCCCCTCTCAGAACTTGCCAAACATGATGTGTATAGGCAACAAATTCAAAGGTCACTTCAAGTGCCAGAGGTCAAGGATGATGTAAATGTTTTGGATGATACCCCTGAGCTGCTGTTTGGTCTAACAGTTAATGGAAAATCAACATATGGATCCGTTCCACCCTTTTATGTCAGTCTGCACATACATGACAAGATCTTGCAAAATGCTATGTTTGACGCAGGTGCCTCACACAATCTTATGCCCAAAGTTGTAATGGAAAAGCTAAACCTTGATGTCACGAGACCCTACAAAGATCTATACTCCTTTAACTCAAGTCAAGTCAAATGTTTAGGCTTAATCAAAGACCTTTCTGTGTCTTTAGTCCAATTTCCCAACAAGACAATCCTAATGGATGTAGTAGTTGCTGACATCCCAACAAAATATCGCATGCTCCTATCAAGATTATGGGGAGAAAAACTCCAAGAATCCCTCCAACTCGACCTCTCTTATGCCACTATTTTTGTCTTTGGGAAACCAAAGAGACTGTACAGAGAAACACTCATGAAGTATGTGGTTAGTAGTGAGGAAAAGCCCCAAAATTTTCCAATTTACTCAATCCATTCTGAAATGGATTCATTTATTCTTTTTAATGATGACACCAATCCTCCAACTAATGAGAAGCCTTTAGCTTTAGCGCTAGAGACATGCATAAATGAGGAATCGGTTGCCCATGCCCATGAAATAGTCACAACAGTCAAGGCAACCAGCAAACAAAAAGAACCTCCTCAAACAGAAATTTTAAATCTGTCCAATCCTAAAATGACTGAAACTCTTGATACAAACCAAAAGCAAGAAATTACATGGTATTTAGAGTTTGATGGTTCTGTCAACAAGTTAGGAGTAGGGGCAGGTGTATGGATTCAAAATACACATGACAATCATGCAGAGGGCCATGCCTACAAACTAAATTTCAGATGTACTAACAACATGGCAGAGTATGAAGCTCTCCTCCTAGGCCTAAAATTGCTCAAAGTTCTAGGAGCTACAAAAGTGTCCATCCTATGTGACTCCAATTTAATCATACAACAAATGAAAGGTAACTTCGTTACTAATGACAATAGAATGAGGGCCTATAGGACTGCTGCCACAGAAATACTTAATACCTTCACTAATTCTGAGCTTGCCAAGATTTCTAGAAACGATAACATACATGCACACAGCCTAGCCACTTTTGCTAGTACGTGCAGGCTTACCTTTGAGCCAAATCACCATTTTATTGCTGAGATAAAAATTAGGCCCACTGTTCCTAACAATGTTAAGGATTGGCAAGTATTTGAAAATGATGCCCATATTAACAATTTCCTCACTCTTGAGGGCGAGTTTTCAAATTTAAACATTGACATGGAGGCCATGAACGATTCCCAACAACAAACAAATGAGAATAAGTAATCTGTAACAGCTGCAACAGCAAAACAAATCCTAAACCCAACTGTTTTTGACAATGCTAATATAGAAGAGCTGAAACAAATGCATTTAGAGGAAACAGCCAAAGCAGAAGCTGAGTTTATTGATCTAAAGAATAACCTTTTACCTGCTGCCCTTACTCCATTGGAAGACATGTTTGATGACAATGATGTGCCCAAAAAGCCAAAAATGGAGCCTTTAGATGCTGCTATAGAAGAGCACAACATAGGGATTGCAGAGAAGCCTAAAATGATTAAATTGTCCAAAAATCTTCCCCCTAATCAAAAGCCAAAATATGTGGATTTGTTCAAAGAGTTCCAAGATGTATTTGCTTGGAGTTATGAGGACTTGAAGTCCTATGACACCTCAGTGATTCAACATACAATTCCCTTAAAACCAAATCAAAAACCATTCAAGCAGAAACTTAGAATAATTAACCCAATGCTTCTTCCCCTCATTGAGAAGGAAGTGAAGAGAATGTTTGAAGCTTGTATAATAGCACCCATCAGATTTTCTGAATGGGTATCCAATCTAGTTCCCACAAGGAAAGAATCAGGTGAGATGAGACTATGTGTGGACCTAAGAAACTTAAACCAGGTCTCTTTAGAAGACCACTACCCTTTGCCTAAAATGGACCACATCCTACAAAGAGTAGTGGGTTCATCTAGAATCTCTTTACTAGATGGATTTTCAGGTTTCAATCAAATACTTGTTCACCCGGATGACCAAGACAAGACAGCCTTTACCACACCGTGGGGAACATTTAAGTATGTTAAAATACCTTTCGGGCTAAATAACGCTCGTGCTACCTTTCAAAGGGCAATGGATATTGAATTTGCCAAGGAAATCCATGAATTCCTTGTTGTCTATCTTGATGACTTAACCCCTTTCTCCAAATCTGATCAAGAACACCTCAAACACTTAAGGCAAATCTTCATCACATGTAGGAAATATGGCATTTCCTTGAACCCCAATAAGTCCTTGTTTGGCCTTGAGGAGGGTAAGTTGCTAGGCCACATCATCTCAAAAGACGGTATCAGTATTGATCGAGAAAGGATCCAAGCCATCCTTCAAATTCCATACCCAAGAAACATAAAAGAGTTGCAAGCATTCCTTGGAAAGATCAATTTCCTAAGGAGATTTATCCCAAATTTAGCTGAATTGATAAGACTGTTAAGCAACATGTTAAAAAAGGATGCCAAGGTAAGATGGTCTCTTGAAACCAAGCAGGATTTTGAGAGTATCAAATCTGCCTTGACTCAAACGCCTGTACTTACAAGTCCACAATTTGACAAGGATTTTATCATCTCTTCCTTTGCTTCAGATCACACGATAGCTGTTGTCCTTCTACAAAAGGATGACCAAGGAAATGAAAAACCAATCACATTTTTCAGCCGAGCCTTAAGAGATGCAGCCTTGAAGTACCAAATCATGGAAAAGCAGGCCTATGCCCTTGTTAAAGCCATCAAAGACTTCAGAGTTTATATTCTATATTCACATGTGATTGCCTATGTCCCGAACTCTGCTGTAAAAGACATATTAACTGAAGAAGGACTAGAAGGCAAAAGAGGCAAGTGGATTGCCAACATTCTTGAATATGACATTGAGATAAAACCCACCAAGCTGATAAAGGGATAAGGTTTAGCCAAGCTGATGTCTGAAACAAATTTCCAGGCCTTAGAAATTAACCAACTAGACAATGAACAGGAGCTGGCGACTCCACAGATCAGTGAAACCTTTTTACAATCCCCATGATATGCTGATATATGTATGTATCGTTAAACCTATGTGCTCACCTAGGGTTGTCCAGAACCAAAAAAAGATTTTTGAAGATGAAAGCTCTAAAGTTCTGTGTCTTAGATGGTGCCCTGTTTTGGAAAAATCATGAAGGAATATTGCTAAACTGTTTAACCATAAATGAAACCAACAGCATCATGAAAGAGTTCCATGCAGGGGATTGTGGAGGGCATCTATATTGGAAGTCCACTACTGACAATATTTTAAGGGCTAGTTATTACTGGCCCTCTCTAATTGCAGATGTCAAGAAATTTGTTGTTTCATCTCACAAATGCCAAATCTTTGAAGGAAAAAGAAAATTGCTGCCTTTGCCCCTCAAGCCCATCTCAACCGAAAAGCCTTTTCAACAATGGAGTATTGACTTCATTGGAGAAATCCATCCCTCTTCTTCAGGCCAGCACAAGTGGATTTTAACAGCCACCGACTATTTCACCAAGTGGATTGAGGCCATCCCATGTAGGCAAGCCAATGACTCCATTATTATCCAATTCCTTGAGGACAATATCCTTTCCAAATTTGGCTGCCCTGAGAAAATCATCACTGACAATGCTGTTGTCTTCAAATCCAGAAAGATGATCCACTTCTGCCATAAATTTCATATTTCCTTGGGCCACTCTACAGCCTACTACCCTCAAGGTAATGGTTTGGCCGAATCATCCAACAAAAGCCTCATCAACATGATAAAGAAAGTGCTGGAAGAAAACAAAAAGAACTGGCATAGGAAGCTCACAAATGCCCTGTGGTCAGATAGACTTTCAACCAAGAAATCCATTGGGATGAGCCCTTATGACCAAGTATATGGCATGGAAGCCAGATTTCCGTCATCTTTGGGCATTCCTACTATCAAACTGTTACAAGAGATTCAAGTTGAACCAAATGACATTCAAATAAGAATTAATCAGACCATTCATCTTCAGCAAACCGGAGCGCAAGTGTATGAAAGAGCTCAGATTTTGCAAGAGAAACTCAAAAAGATGTTTGATAAGAGAGCCAAGGCTAAGGATTTCTGTGTGGTCAACAAAGTTCTAAGGTGGGACTCAAGAAGAGAAGACAAGGGCAAACATGCAAAATTTGATTTCCTTTGGAAAGGTCCATTCATTATCAGCGCTGTGCAAGGAAACAACACATATTTCCTCAAATCTGTAGATGGCAGCACAGCTAAAGAGGGCCCTGTAAATGGCCGTATGTTAAAGCATTATCATGATCCCTTTTGTTCGAGATCTTCCAATGACATTATATCTGTACATAACTGTTTGTATATATCAGCATCCTATTTTATTTTGTATGTAACAGTCCAGGTGATAGAGCACGCAGAAGAAAGTAGGCAGTGCTATACAGTTCACAAGTAATTCAGTTGAGGGACGGTGTTGTTCTCATTCCAAAGTTTCAGCTATCTAACAGTGAGCACGAAGAAGTCTATAGAAACAATAGAAGATCAAGGCAGTGTGACCTGTTGTTCTTGACTTTTCACAAGGAAAAGCCATCCCCAAGTGGAGCCACTGTTAGCCTCCTGCTGCAACAGGTTCCTCATCTTTCATGATTGACATTTTTACATGCCAAATATGTCATACTTTGCATGCTGCAATTTTCCATATTTACTACAGAGGCCAAAGAAGAGGGCATGAGAGTGTGCCAGTTCAAGTGCCACTGCTGTGTTCCAATTTTTGATGTACTATTCCATTTTTGAATAATTTTCAGTTAAAGGGAGGTCCAAAGAGTATAATCTTGGTCTCCCTAGGTTTCAATTTCTTGTTTTAGAATATAGAGAAACAAAATCTGTCTAAACAGTAGGTAGAGAAGCAAGGGAGCTCAAGAGCCTAATCTAAGCCCTGGATGAAATAAGTGTAGATATAGATAGGAAGACAGTAAAAGAAAAATTGAAAAGTTGGGTTTGCTAGTTCAAGTGCACCTAAACCAAAAAGAAGAAAAAATGGTAGGTAAGTAGGCTGGGTAGGTAGTTTTGAGGTTGCAGAATGTTGATTTGTGATCAATTTCATGTTTTCAAGTGTCGTATCTATTCAAGTCACATATATCAGGCATTTCCAATTGAAGGACTTCAAGCGAGGCATGACTAACCTCCCCCTTCTTCCTTATTCCCTAAATCATTCACTAACTTTCCCAAAGAGGTCAATATCTACTTGATATCTCCTAGTTTCATCATTTTCATATCGATTTGCCTTGGTAAAGATCTGCTTTACTCAAGGAATGTTCATACTTCTTTCATGAATCAGTTGTCACTAATAGCCTAAGATTCACATACTTAGCGCTTTCTTATCACTTGTCATATTAACTACTAACTTTACTATATAGCTCCCTATCTATCTCCCCTTCCCCTACTAAAACTATGTTAATAACTCCCCTATATACTTATCCCCTCCCCCTGGTTGAAAAATAACCATAAGTATACCTTGGGAATTACTACGTTTGCCTGAAACTTAATAAGAACCCTCATGTTGTTTATAAAAACCCCTTCCAAATGCATTAGGACTCATTCCTATGCATAAAAACCCTCTTTCTACCCTTATCCTAAAGTCCCACATTAAATATTTGCCCCCGTTTGGACATAATCCCAAACCCCACTTTTCTAAAGTTTCCTACCCCCACTGAATTAAAAAATTAAAATAATTGGTGTGCGGGCCCTGTCCTTATCCTTTCACCGACTTACCTTATCCACCAGCCGTCAGATCTGTCCTGCCCGAGATCTACGATGGGCGGGTCTTTTTGTGCCCCGACATGTCGAGGGTTAGTGCCCGGGACATCGACAATTTTGCCGTCGTACTCTCGCCACGCGTCGCCCTCCCGGCTGTGGCGAAGGCCCCCTCCCCAATACCGCCCAGGCGCAAAAGCGGTGCGCCCGAAACCAAAAGCTGCCCTCCCCTCAAGTGACGTAAGCACCACGTCACCCGCCATATTGCCGCCACCTCACCCCTCCCTGCCTGCGCCTTGTTGACATCACCCTGCCACCTTGTCCCTGCCACGTCATCACTCTACCGTACTGCCATGTCACCCCACTGACGTCATCATGCTGACGTCATCACCGTACAGGGGGGTCCCACTGCTGACGTCATCCGTTGTACCGCTGACGTCACCCGTCAAAAAAAGGCGCAAGTGAAAAATCAAAGCTTCGGAAGCCCAAAATGAGAGAAAGAGAGTGTTCCGATTCAATCATCAAAGAGTATCAGGGGATATGAAGCCCAATTTAATGCCAAAGAGTACCAGTGTTGCGACAAAGAGTATCAGTGAAGATTTTCTCAGTGATCGAAGTTGATAAAAAATTAAAGAGCCCCCAGCAAGTCAAAGAAACAGTTAAAGCCATTTAAAGCCTCTCAAATCACAGTTACTACACATCAAAGTCACATGAGATCAGTGGACCAAAGCTCAAAGCATAGTTATTGCAGAAGCACTGCACCAAGTCACAAAGGACACTACATTAACTCATTTTTGATCCAGCTGCCTCTGGCACAGCTCAAATAGATATTTACTTGTATTTAATTTCAGCACAATTTAGGTTTAAAAAGCTTTTCCCGCAGACCTGTTAGGTCGGCTGTAATAAATATTTTTAGATATTTACCCTATATATACAACCCTGAACAATGTAATGGGAGTTGGTTGTTGTTGTTGGATGGATAGTTGGCAAATGCATTCCAAGAAAGACTTGCACTGTGTATCTGATATTTTTCTATAATCAAAGACTGCTTACGAGCTTGGAGAATGAATTGTTTACTATGTTTAATGGTTGAAGAGTGACTGTGGAATTCTTGTGCTGGTACATGACCTAATAAGTGCTTCTTACTTCTGTTTTCCATTCATAAATCATTATCTAAACAGCAGAAAGAAAGATTAGCTTAGAACTTGTTTAACTGCACTCTATGCTCAATTTCTGCTGTTTCTTTATGTTTTTCATCTGTTTTAGGCATAAATATGGATTCCACATCGCTCATGTTTGCCCTAATTCACCATGTATGACAGTTATCTAGGGATTCTTAACTGCCCCTAGATAGAGCTCATTTCCCTTCCCTCTGTTAAGCTGAATAAGAGATCCTTAATTGCCTCTCATTTCTTACATTTCACTCCATCTCTTTAGCTTGAAGGTTGTTTCATGTGCAGCTACCTTGCTCCATTTTCCTCTTGTGACCAAGAAAACGCACCAACAATCTTACTCCTCGACTCCATGCCCAATGGTTTGAAACTTAACACACTATGCATTGCCTCTTTAATTGAAAGCATCCTCCTTCCATCCAAACGCCACCCAAACACAAACAAAACCCCTTTTGAACTCCATAACTAGCCTAAAATCATCATCAACAAAGCTAAATCATCAAGAGAGAGCCCTCTCTGATTGCAGGTGGGCTAGAACCTGCAATCCAAAGATTGGTTTGTGGTTACCTCGGCCGTATCCCTTCGGGAGCTTAGGAAAAACCTAAGTGTTAACACAATCCAACATTAGAGTCTATGAAATCATGATTAACATTTCTTTTGTGCTCATCATGAGTTTCCTTTACTACCCTTTCACCATTAGTGACCATTTCTTTTAGTAATGTATTCAAAATTACCTTCAAT
This sequence comes from Pinus taeda, assembly GCA_000404065.3. Classification (NCBI taxonomy): domain Eukaryota; kingdom Viridiplantae; phylum Streptophyta; class Pinopsida; order Pinales; family Pinaceae; genus Pinus; species Pinus taeda. The sequence goes on from APFE030976681.1 coordinate 116,931, forward strand.
TCTTCCATCTTATTGTCCATGTCATTCATCTTAACATCCATGCCATTCATCTTAGCTTCCACGCCATCCATCGTAACTTCCATCTTAACTTGCATTCCATTCATATTAGCTTCTACGCCATTCATCTTGGCTTCATTCACCTTTAGTTAGAGTGAAATTTGTTGTACTTGGTCTTGTAATTTTGATATATCATGTTACATTTCTTCCTCTTCTTCACGAGTCATGCTAGAGCTTTCACGTTGCTTACTAGGTGTCTCCATTTTCTTTCTTCAGGGCATGAATTAATTCTAATAATTATTCACTATTCCCTTTGAATTATTTCAAACTGATTTTTCAAACCAATCTTATGCAAAATTTAAAAAAAACTACACACCTTTTTTTTCACTTTGTAAGAGCTCGATATTGAATCTATTGTATCTCTGTAACTGCAGATATTGAATATCTAAAATCTCGTCCTACGGCATCCCTTTGAGTCCTCTTTCTAACCCCACAAGTCTGATCAAGATTAGATTCTCCAAGGAAGAGTTATGCCAAATCTCCCACGGTGACCTGATTATAAACTAGTTTAGTAGAACGAATTTGTATGACATGCCACATGTCACTGTTTCGGCCTTAGTACCTGAAACTGATACAAAGAAAACTACAGGCCATCCTCTTTTTGAAACTTCTTATGAAATTTCAATATGATGCTCAAAACAAGAGTTATGACGATTTTCCTTAGGTCACCTGTTTGGAATGTAATTCGGGAGTGTGCAAAAACCCTAACTTCCTTAGATCATATCTCTGCAAATATAGTGAGACAAGCTCTAAAATTCAGACTCAAAGTTTAGAATGATTTCAGTGCAAATGGGTTTTTTTAGCTTCTAAAATGTCACAGGAAAAACGTTATAGCGAAAATGCCACGATGACCTATTTGGAGGAGCAAAACCCTAGAATCCAAAGCTTTGATACCAAATGTCAGGAAACTAGCTCACAAAATGATAGAAAAGATAGATCAACGCCTTAGAATTCAGCCTCTTCAATGGGGCAACCTCATTTACATTACACAAATGAACAATCCTTGGATGATACAAATGACTAAATCTCCCTTCTATATATAGGAGTCGAAGGGGTCATAATATAATCAAGCCGACATAACAGTAATAACATAAGGGCACAAAAATAACAATAAGGAATACAATGACAATATTAATGGGGGATTCACTAGTATTACAGGGGCCTAGCATTGGGTAATGTGCCACGACAGTTAGCGAAACACCAACAACAAATGATGAGCAGCCCTCATCAGTGCGTTCCAAATCGACAGATGAGGTAAAAGATGTTTATTTCTTTTCAGTTTCATCATCACATAATATGATTTCTGTTGGAGATTTGGAGATCCCAATTACAGGGACAAACATGAGGCTCATTACAAGGACGAGGCATGAGGAGGAAAAAGAACTTGGTGTTAATAACCAAGGCATAACTCAACCAATGGAGGATGTTTAGAGACCTCAATTTGCAGGCTTGAGATACACCAAGGGAGAATGCTCTAAGGTGTCATATGCTTCCGAGACATCATCGAAATCATCAAGAAAAGAGAATGATGGGAAAACATCCCCATCATCCCATGGCAGTTTCCATTGCAAGGAAAGAGTTGGGGCAAGCTCTCATTGCCATACTTGCACCCCAGACAACAAGGAAAGGTATAATTAGTTTTTATATTCGAATTTTAATTTCGATGATAATTATGTTTTTAAAGATGAAAGTAAAACATGGCAACAAAAAACATGTACCTTTTGTTGATTACATAGCCATACATTTTCTAAGTGTTGGAAAAGAATGGCAGCACACAAAAGGATGAGGTGTGAAAGACCCTCTCAACAACAAGTAAAGAAACATGTTAAGCAAGTCTAGAGGAAGAAAACCTATTACAGTCATTGCGACAGAAGTGGCCATCAAAGAGCCACTTGTTGGAGGCTCCATCTAGAGTGGCACCTTAAAGACAAAGTGTGAGAGCATGAACCAGATGAAACAGTTGTTCGACAAACGAATGCACCACAAGGAGGCGACCCATTCACTTTGTTAAGTGAAAAATGGTTTCTAGATATGTTAGCGTTTCATGGTCGTACTTTTTAAAATCATTTGTTGCATTTTAAAATGTAAAAGTTATGATGTGTTTTCCATCACTTTTTCAGCAACAATGATGTTTGGTCTTATTTTGAGTAGCATGATAAACTGTGAAAGGGATGTCGTGTTTCCACCACTTGTCAAGACAATAGTGTTTGGCCTTATGATTTAAATCATGTGTTGCAGCGATGATGTGTTTTCCATCACTTGTTGAAGCAACAATGATATGTTGGCCTTGTTTTCATAGCTGAGGTATTGCGTCCATCTTGTTGTAAACTTAACCACCGAGTATGTGTTATAAACTCATGGAAAGTGTGGGACACGTGGGTCATTAGTTGGTCATGAAAGTCAAGAATTTAATTTGCAAAAAAAAATGTACTATAGGTTGTAGAGGTGGCAGGTGTCGGCTCATCGCTTAAGGCTCCGAAGAACAAAGGTAAAGGAGATGGAAGCGAGATTTTTTTAGGACACTTGAGATGCAGACAGGGTACATAGAAGTTGCAGGTTATTTTTCATGCTTTTGGAGGACCAAAAGCTCCTCAGTGGGAAGGATTGATCTAGGTGGCTCCAGAGACACACAAGACAAAGAGGGCTTATGAATGCTCAAAAATAAAATTGGTTGGATTATGCTCGAACTAATTTCATGTTAAATATCTCGTTGTCATGATCACGGTGGTGTGAACGGTTTGTTAATCCGAGTCCAGATGAGGAAGATAGTGGCAGTCAAACTTTTGGTTGACTTTTGCTCACTAGGCAGATTAATGGAGACACAATTTAGAATTTTCTCGCGGATGGAATCCAGCCAACTCCATCCAGATTCTAGGTGAAATTTTCACCTCGATAAAATGTCTCCTTTGCCCAATTTTCAGAATTTTTGAAATGGCCTTTTTATTTTAAAAAAAATATAAAGGAGATGGTGGGCCACCACCCCCACCACCCCACACCTCACCGTATCTATACACCATACGCATTAATGGGAGGCCGGCGGGTATCGATCCCATGCTAGCCACGTGGGCTGGCCTACTACCGTGCGGCGGCCCCATGTCACACCAAACCCTCGTTGAATGTACCAACTTTTTAATACACCAACCTGCACCACTAATGCAACCGTTCAAAAAAAAAAATAACGCACGACATTTGTTGCGGGGGTTATAGGGCAGGCCACCCAATGCAAACCCAACCCCCAACAAAAACTGTAATGCGGTTTTTTTTAAACATGAAATGTATTAAAATGGAGGGGTCAGGGTTTGATCACCCAACCTCCTCCTTATAACTCGAACATCATACCTAGCCACCTAAACGACATTCCTTGTTTAATTTGCCCAGAAAAATTTATATAAATGCTCATTTTGTCAATTCGCCCAAGATGGAGGAACCAGGAGCGGGCACGAAATTCGAGACTAATTCTTTTTAATTAATTTTTATGTAGGTGGAACCATGACTGAGCAAGATTTCCAAGAGGGTGAAATTTTCGCAGTGTTCAAATTGGACAAACTTTATGTTGATCTTACACCTCTCGGTGAAACGAACTTGATGGCATAGTCATTTTCCTAATCTGAGAAACTGATTTGCAGAGGACCCAGAGGAGGGAATCTTTGAGGAATCTAAAAGATTCCTTGAGCCCCAGATTCTCACTTTCTCAGAATTCAAAATTTGACAGTCGATTTTGCACTATTTGACGCCAAAAATCTGATGGTGTGTTCAGATTTTCCATCTTCTAATTCTATTTTTTGGCCACTTTTCTAAGTGGAGTGCAAGTGTTAGCATTTATGTGCAAGCAGTGATTTCCATGCGATTCGATGTCGTCAGATCGATGGTCTGAACAACTTTGCAGTTTGACATCCGCTTCTTCAGATGGCCAATGGATGTGAGATATATGCAGTGTGTTCATGTACTTCTTTTACTATGAATTTTGTTGCACAGATCCCTGTTTGATGCTTGATGTGGGATTTTGTTTCTTACACGTTTTCATGATTCCTGCTTGATGTGATGCAGAATCATATGTGTGATGTACTTGTTGTCATGATTCGTCATGTTGTGTTTTGAGATCCCTTTGTTGCATGTTGATGGGATACTCATGTTTTTTTCATGCATGTTTGCATTGAGATCCATTTTCTGCCATGTTGGCAGAATGCTCATGATCATCATGCATGAGTTTATGTCATACTAATAGGAGTCCTTTTGACTGAGAGTTTCTTTAGTAGAAAATCTCTTGGAGCCACTCCTACATGAGGGCATTTTCCTTGTATGATAACGATATCATCTCTTATGTACATCATCACTATTCACATCACTTAATGTAGCAGCCTACACTGTCTTGACACCGGGGCTCGAAGACGTAGTCCCTCCTAGACGAACTCCATTATTAATGGCTTATGTTTTCATGTGTTGATGATTGACATGATCCTCTTCTTTACAACATGCATATGTATTCACTTACGTTCTTTTAAATATGCAATTTAACACATCATGAAAGTAAATGGTCTTGGAAGGTTCTTTTGTCACACCCGGACCTGGATCAGGTGAAGAGGCAACAACGCGACAAGAGGAACGCGCAAAGGCAGAGAGAAAAATGAAGAATGGAGGAAACATAGAAGGAGTTGCATGAGTTGAAGGAGAAAATCTAGAAGGAACAAGAGTTGCACTGACAAGAGAAAGAAGTACAATAGGAATAGGTACAACAGGGGGCGCAACATGTATAGATAGATGAAACTGTGGCCATATAGGTAGTCGACTCATCCAAACAAGTGGCACCAAGCAGATAGGGTGAGCCATCGCAGGAGAAGGACTTTTCTCAAGAGATTGAAGAAGCACTTGAGCAGATGGATATGGACATGGAGCAACACGAGTTAGAGAAAGACATCGACCTCATGCCTCACCACCAAGAGGTCGACCCACCAACTTCACTAGATCGAGAAGCGGAGTAAGTCCCAAGTGACCAAGGAGACACTGAAATCCAAGGAGAAACTGAAATTCGATGAGTAGCAGCATAGAGTTGTGAAATATCGCAAAGTGTCGACTTTGGATGATCACACATCTATTGTGCAGTTTAAGGAATGAGTGATCATGTATGACATGTGTAAGCATCCAACAGAATTCACTGATGCTACCAGAGCATATGTCGAAGCCACTAGCTCAAGTGTTCACTTCCTGAAAGCAGAGAACAAGCAAATGGTTAAAGAGTTATAGATGGCCAGGTAGGGAGGAGAACTGGTTACAACATCCACCCTAGTAGAGTTGAAGAAGGAAATATTGGATGAAGTATTGTTCCTTGACACAATCATGTGGGCGTTGTATTCCAAGCTTAGTGTTGTGCATAAGGTAGTTTTCCATCTCAACGGTTGGCAGCAACGATGTGCTAGGAGAGCATGTATCTTGTCGAATGTGCATGTTGCTATTGATTACATGCAAACATGGACAATGAGATACAAGGGAGACCCATTACACTTGCCCAATATGATGAAGCCCAGAGCGGTCGAGTTGAAGGCATGCATCTAGAGTCAGATACGGAACTATGAAGATCTCCCGCAGCTCATCACTAGTCTACAGGCTTCCCATGCACGAGTATTCAGGAGTATGGGTGTTGTTGTGTGTGCAAATGCGATCCCATCTATTGGGAAACTCACCTAGGCAAAGAGAAAGGCATAGGTCTGACTGGAGCTTGACTCATACTTTGACGAGTTGATGCACATAGCCACCAGCCTAGACATGGTGATCAGTGAAGAAAGCATGAATAAGTATGTCACTGGTTCGGTCACACTCAAGACAATAATGCACATCTTATCCGACGAGCTGGATAGAGGAGCTCAAGCAGTGTACCCGAATGGTATGGAGGCAAGATTTCATTTCCAAAAAGATGCACCACAGAGTACACGGACACCATCATGGACTACCTAGGTTGGCATCAGTTCACCACTGTCAACCACCATGAGGATGTCGAAGAGTTGGTCTTCCCACAGTTGTCAGAGTCTTAGTGATATCTTGCATGGCTTGCTCAAGCATATTTTGTATCACATGGGTACATGTGCAGATTGTATGTAATGTCTTGTCAAGTGTAAGTTCAAGTGTCAATAGTTGGATGTAACAGTCATAGAGCAGATGAAGAGTCATGAGGGCAGATGCACTGTCACAAAGGGGAATGTCAAGGGCCACGCCACCCTTTGCTATTAATAGTCCCTCATAACTCATTGTAAAGGATTTTGGCCAGCCAAGCTTCCAATAGGTGTATCATAAAGAAATCTTGGATAGTATTGTAATGAGCGTTGTCTTCTCCACTGCGCAGAGCTAGTATATCTCTTTGGAGGAGCAGGCAGTAGTGACTGTAACGTTCTACTGTGGGAACTAGTGGTTGGTAATGGTTGTATTTTATGAATGGAACTTACAATTCTTAATATAACAGAGCCAACACAGTTCATGCATATTTCGTATTGTATTTCTATCTATCTGTTTACTCTAAATGATATATGTATTTGTTTTCTTACACATGCATGTGTAACTATTTTCTGTATATGTATGTATGAATCATACCGAAATGTGATGTTGGTTTAACCATCACTTTGGATTGCTAGCTTACTTGCCTTCCATGTTGTGATGCATCTTAGCTCGTGTGTTCCCTTCTTAACTACTTGCTTTCATAGTTTTCCAATGGGCACACTCACCTCACCCTCCGTGTGTTAGAATCGCTCATGGACCTTCCCTGGATTATTGCATATGTCACTCCCTTGCTACAACAAGGGACATCTTACTTTCCTCTATTCAAAACCATGGTCAAGGCGATACCATATGACCCACTACTAGGATGGCTACACCAAACGGTTTGAGGTCTAATTGAGACTTCTTACTGGGGAGATCCCCTGACATGTTGGCAGGTCCAACACCATCAACACCTTCTTAAACACTTTCAAGTCTGCCTCGCATTAAGCATCCAAGAGGAAGCCTTCATTGAGCATCATCAAGACATTGAGAATCTAAGTAACAAATAGGAAGACGAGTCATCGTTGCATTTGCACAATGAAAAAGATGATTCTAACAACATGTGTGTTGGAAATAATGAGTCTATGGAAAGTGAAGTAAGACTATCCTTATATTTCTCAAGGATAGTACTCCTGATGATTCTCCTTTTGAGAACCTTAAGGAGAGTGATCCCATTAGCCCCTTGGAAAATGACATTGGAAATTATTTCCATACTAAAAAGGAGAAATAGGAAATTGTTGGTCCTTAATTTCACTGTGCTCCCATTTATGACATTGATAAGGAGGATGAGGTTGAGAGTGGTCCTACATTTCGCTTGGGTATTTTTTATGATGAGATATCCGTCGATACACTTGGGAAGGACAATTATCATTTTCCCTTGCATCAAAGGGATAAATTGGAGATGATTGATTCTCCTTTTTGGGAAGACCCTATATTTGATACTAACAATGATAGGATTGATAAGTCCCTTGCTCATACCTACCTTCGTTATGATTTTGAGAGTATATTCAAATCAATTGAGCCTCTAGAGTTGGATTTTTAGGAAAAGGATCCCATTTATACTTCACCTTCCACTTTGACATGTTATATTATTCATCATATTGAGTCTTCATCAAGTGATTCCCTCACCCCTTGTCATATGATCTCAAGTGAACATGATCCCTTTCGCCCTTCCAAGTATAGTTTCAAGAAAGAGCCTGCCATTGATTATAATTTAGCTCCTTGGAGTCACCCTCAAGGTTTTGATCACTCCATGACCTCCCATCTCCAACGTGACCTCCCCTCTCATCACAACCTTGGGGAAACTACAAAGCACACTATTACGAGTAATGATTGTGATAATAAGTTTTTAAAGATAATCATTCATTCCACCATTGTGTACTTAGAGTGAAGGCTCCACATTTCTATATTGACTCATGTTCCTTCTCTTAATGATTCCTCTTTCCTCATATGGAAACCCTATTTTTCCACCTCTAGTTCACAACATCCTCCATATGTTTGGGCTTGCATTCACTTTGGGATTTGTTACACAAGTAATCATATAGGTAAGCATATTTATATTGAGTTGATGATATGTCGGTTGCACTGGGTTTATGATTACACTTAATATTGGCTTCGTCATATGCATGTTAGGGTAGGATGCATTGCATGCTCATTTTCTCATTAGAAATAACATCATATGATATTTCTCATGGTATATTAGATGTATTTACATTAAATTCTTCATAAGAAGGTGTTTTAGGACTAAAGTCCCTCCTCAAGAAGTCTCATTCCCAAAACCTAGCCGCTAAGACCCTCTTGGCCCTTCTTAGAGAGCCTTTCATATTACCTGTTGGGAAACCAAGCCATATATTGAGCTTCTCTTGTGAATAACCCCTTCAGGAATCAATATTTTCCCTTTATTTACCCATTTATCTATATACCGGTCTCCTCTCATTGGTGAAAGTCCGTGAAGAGTAGGGAGATTTAGCTGAGATAACAATGGGCTATTTCCACATTGTTTCCCTTGACCTAGCAATTCCCTCTAGGATCCCTTGCTAGTTTGAGTGGTAACAAGTCCCACCACACTCTCTCTCTACATCTATCCCTTCCTACTTCCTCTCTCACTTTGTCCCACCCTCCATGTCATTCTCTCTCACCATGCCCTTCTCTCCCCTCATCTTTGTCTCACACAAATCTCTATACCTATCTATCCTTCCCCCTCTTTCCCTTTCTCTATCTCTCTCCACCCATATACCACTCTCTCCTTCACCCCCATCTCTCTCTTCACCACCTCTCTCTATATTCCTCACTCAATCCCTCCATCAAAACAACCCCACCACTCCTATCTATGTCTCTCTCACTCTCTCTCCCTCCCCCTCACCCCCTCTCTTTTCCCTTCCATTGGTATTTCTCTCTCCCCTATCTCTTCCTTTCTATCTTTACCTATATCTCCCTCTCTTACTATCTCTATCTACCTTCATTTATCTCTCTTTGTCTCAATTTCCACCTCTCTTTTTCTCTCTCCTACTCTCTCTCTCTCACACATCTACCCTTCTATCGCCCTTTCCCCCTACCCCCTTGCCCCCCCTCTCTCTCCATGTATCCCTT
>APFE030976681.1:138733-160632 GCA_000404065.3 Pinus taeda
TCTCTGTCTCATATATACCCTTGTATTCCCCTTGCCCCTACCCCCTCCTTCTATTTCACACACAGACACACACATACACCATTTCTCCCTCTCCCTCTCTTTCCATATTCCCCACTCATATTCCCTCCCTTTATAACGCTTTCCCCCTTCTCTCTAATCCTTCCTCCCTCTCCATCATATTCATTCTCTCTCTTCCTCATTTCCACCTACTCCTCTCTCTCTTCCACTCCCCTTCCCTCTCTCACTATGTCCCTCTCTCCCTCTCTCTCAACTTCCTTCCCTCTTTGACCCTCTTCCTCTCTCTCTCCCTTCCCCACTATCCCCTACTCTTTCTTTCTTCGTCCATGTCTCCATCACTCTCTTTTTCTCCCTTCTTCATCTCCATATCTCACTCTTCCACACCCCTCTTTCTACCTCGATCAACTCTTTCCCGTCTATAGGAGTGTGCAAATTTTCCGAGATCTAGGAACACATGCACATTTCTAGAGTGTGCTTGTGTGTGTGCGCTTTTATAGTACAAACAAACTCTTTTGAATTCTTTTTATTTGTCGGAAGCTTAGGTTCTTATAGAGTTGGTTGCTTTCAATATAGGTTATACATGAAAAACATGGTAGTTTGGGTTAAAAATACATGAAAACCTCCATTTAACAAAAATCTCTCTGTATCTCTATCTTAAACATTATTTTTTTATAAATTTGTTATCCATGAAGCTAGAAACATATAAAGCAAACTATGCATGTTCTATATATCTAATTTTTTAAAAAATAATTAATATTTTTAGTATTTTTCACAGGGCCTTCACTACAAGAGAAATACCATACCACGTGTTCATATTGAGGGATGTATATCGAGGAAAAAATGGCATAATATATTGAGCATATAAAAGGGGTTAAAGGGTTTTTATATGTTGTATATATAAAATGGAGCTCAATGTTTACGAAAAAATATAAAGGGGTCTAAAAAATGTTAATGAAAAAATAGATACCTAGAATATTTAGTTAAAATAGGGGTTTTTTAATTGTGAAGGTGTATTGGGTTCGTATTGGTAGGGGGTTAAATAAAGTGATTTTTAGAGGTATTTTCCAATATGTAGTCAAATTAAGGGTATTGTTTAGTATGCTATGAATGCACATCCTATATCAAAGGTTCATTAAGTGAAGCCCTTGTGGTATTTTAAATATATCTTTGTGTTGAAATATGTCAAAATCTTAAAATATGTTCCTATTTTATTTTAGCTATAACTTCTTTTGCATTAACAATTTGAAAAATAAAACCCATAGTCCCGAAAAAAGAAAATGTTTAACAATATTAAAACCCTTTTACATATGTTACATAAGTTTCTAGTTTCAAGACATAATGATTTTCTTATTTAATATTATTATATATAGGTTAAGATTATAATTTTTTTTTAAATAGTTGTGCTGTAGAATAATGTGTTCCTTATAACTCTATGAATTTTTGTAACAAAGTTCATCACTTAGGTACTCACAATTAACACTAACAAAAATATATGCATTATAATTTGTGTGAAAAATAATGTACTATTATTATAAAGACTACATATGCATTATAATTTGTGTGAAAAATAATATACTATTATTATAAAGACTCAAAATTCATATAGTTATACACAACCAAAATTATATGCTTGGCTAATTTATTTTCCCACATTTTATCCTTTTACACCATACACAAATCACAAATTCATTGTAAAAATGTCTCAAATTATCCTTCAATGTCCAAAATAGATTCCCCCTATGTTAACAAATTATCGTATGTCCAAAATTGCATTGCCACTAACACTAGAGACCATAATAATCTTACACCCACCCAATTTCCAACCCTGGTATGGTAATAAATGTAAAACTACTGGGAAAGCTATTACACATGGTTTTAATAAATATTTAAAACTTGATAAGATAAAGGTATCCCTTATTAAAAGGAAAAATTTACCATATACAAAATAAATACAATTATCCCGAATAAATACAATTATTGGGGGGCTGAGTTCAAAATCCCCACTATCAGTCCGTAAAAACCTACAACGAGATAGGTATAGTATTTGATCCTGCACAATCGATGGGCGAAATGACAATCTTAATCGATGGGCGAAATGACAATCTTTCCTTTGGCTCGTCCGCTTTCCTGATATTTGAAAGCCTCTATAACATCAGAGAATGAGTACGGGCTCTTTGGATCGATCACTGCTTTCAATTTCTCACTTTCTATGTACGGCTGCAGCTTCTCCAGGTTATGGGCACTGGGTGTTAACCAGAAAAATTCAGCTCTGGAAATTGGTTGCAATGAAGCTATGTCCAGAACTTTGGCTTCCTCTTTGGCCACAACATGAGACTTGCTCGACTCCCCTGCAAATGAAATTAAAAACTGGCATTAGATTACGTTATATATTTGCATTAAAAGCCAAGCAAAGCAAAATTCGTGAGCAACCGACCTATGGTGTCGAATACGAAATCGAATTTCTCGGAGATCTGATCGTAACTCTGCTTTGTATAATCGATGACCACATCTGCCCCCAGGCTTTTGACGAAGTCAAGCTTCCCAGTGCTAGCCGTGGAAACAATCCTGGAAGCCCCATACACATGCTTCACCAGCTGAATAGCGAGGCTGCCCACTCCGCCCGCTCCTCCCACTATGAACACGCTCTGCCCCTTCTCAAATTTCGCGATATCGAACGCCTGCTGAGCAGTCAGTACCGCAAGCGGCAAACTCGCAGCTTCCTCGAACGATAACTTAGTGGGCTTAGCCGCCACCAGGTGTTCCTCCACTACCGTGTACTGGGCGAGTGTCCCCAACTGTTTTGGCCTTCCCGCTGTAAAGTCCTGAACGTCTGTGTAGACCTCGTCACCATTCTTGAACTTGGAAATGCCATCGCCAACTTCCACCACCACTCCAGCTACATCACAACCTGGCACAGCCTGCATAGCAAAATTACACACACAGGAATATATATATTCATCGAAGAGCATTCACATTCTTGACTAGGTTAACATGAGGTAGCATTCTTGACTAGGTTAACATGAGGTAGCTTCGGTTAGAACAAAAGCAAAAAAGGCGAAGGAGTCTACAGAGGTGGAGGAATTAGGAATTCTTCAGACGCCCGGGTCTACAGAGGTAGTTTTAAAGGTGGAAATAGATTCATTATCATTAAAAAAAATTCTAAACACATAAAATTATGAAATTTAATCGTTTTTATTTACTTTAACTTAAAAATTTACCAATTTTTTTCCAGAAATAACAAGATTTACATAATTTTTGGAGAAAAAATATACTAGTTAAACTCCCGCAAAAGTGAATACCGGAAAATCGGAATCAGCCCTCCTGAGACCGCCTTCCCGTCTTTTAAAGTCGACAGGATTGAGAGCGGCAGCTCGGACTTTAACTAAAATCTGGCCTGGCCCCGGCTTTGGCACAGGGAATTCCCCGAATTGCAAGACGTCTGCGGATCCATATTCATTGTAGAACCACGCTTTCTGCATTTTAGTCATATCTTCTTACAACCTGTGCTACTTCCTTTCGTCTCACTCTCACTCTGATGAAGAATTGACTGACTCGCCTGATATGGGTGCGTATTTGTAGGCACTAATGGAGTGAGATGGGCGTCGCTGTCTCAATTAGCAAGCGAAATACATTGCATGTAGATGGAAAACACTCCCACCCGTGCTCCACAAGTTTCCATCAAAACTTAATGACATCTGCTCTGACGCCATAGCATCTATTCGTACCGCCAAAACCTAATGACGTCAGCTATGACGCCAGAGCATCTAACATGACGTCGCAATATCCAATCATGACGTCTTCCATGAGGCCGTGCATCTAGCTAGGCCACGTTTGAGAAAGAGTCGTCTAACAAGGCTGAAGAATGGTTTGGAAGGTGAAAAATAGTTGAAATTTGGGCGTAAAAGTTTCAAAATTTTTTGTAGCAGTATTTGAATTATATTTTTTATGGTGGAAATAGATTTAGTATCATCAAAAAATTTTAGGACATTTAAAATTTTGAAATTTAACAATTATAACTTGGATTTATAAAAAAAATTGCTAGATTTTCTCTAAATATAACCGAAATTTCCATAACTTTTTTAGCAAAACTCCTCTGCTTCATTAGACTAGTCATTTGAGAAATGATTAATGTTCAAACTCCACCTCTTATATTTTATTATATTTTACCTAACCTTGGAATTGAGGTTGCCAATTTTACTTAACCTTTGGCATGTCATTCAACAATGACAGATGGTGGCTTTATGTACTTTACCTTAACAGTATTTATATTGGATTTGTTGTTTTTTCGCCGAGCATATACCAAAGAAAATTTAAGAGTTTATTTTATATAAAATATAACTTAAAAATAAGTATTTTGGAAATTATCATTTTTTGAATCGCTGTGGTTATTTATATATATAAAATTCAAATTGAAGTTATCGGATGTTTTATAATTGTTATTTTATATTAAAATTTCATCCACTATAATTGACATGTGTTTTTTATTTCTTTAAATATTTGCCATATTTATTATTTTATGAATAATGAAATTTATTATTATTATTTTTATTAGTAAAATGATTATATATATATATATATAATTGATAGTAAAAAAATACATATAAAGTAAATATATTTCTTTCAATATGAAAACAAATTAGAGATAGATAATTGTTCCTTGAAAAGATTTAATGAGAATAAGAAGTAAGGTGTACATATCATACGACAATCATTTCAACTTGGATCTCACTATCACTTTATAGACTTTTGGCAAAAATACACCTTAGTTGTGGTTGTTGTAGTCCCCTTGCTCAACAAGGATCTTACTACCACTTCCATCTCCTTAGCAAATTCCCCTTAACACTGTTGTCCCATGGCCTATTAAAAGTAATGCTAAGATGTTGGGTTCATATGTAAGAGACACTATCTCATTCTCCATGATTTTCCTTTCCTAGATCATTGCCAAGTGGTTATCAAGTGTAACCATTTCTAAAACTAACTCATATAAGGATAAATTAGGCTTATGAGAAAATTTACAAATTCCCTAGGTAAGGTAAAATTAAATTACAATCTATTTAATTTTCCCCTTTCATCTCAATTTACTTCAGTGGTCCTTTTCAATTCTCTTTCCCATCCCCAAGGCTCTTTGATGCTAACTCAAGGTGGTCTTCCTCATTAGCATCAACACTATCCTTAGATATGATTACCCTATCCATTGTTGATATCTCAATCTATCATAAGTTGCTCCATGTATACAACATGATAATAAAAGGATATAATATCAATGGTAATACATATACTTGATAATAGTGCCCTTAATTTGTTAGTAAATTAAAACACGTTATTGTCCATGTCATCATTACATAATCATAAGGAGTAATCAAAGTCTAACCATTAATGATATAATTCTATCATAATCAAACACCATTGATGAACCACCAAGGGCACAATGAATCCAAAACGCCACCTCTACAACCATCTAAATCAAACATAACAACATGGAAATATCATGTGATGCATAAGGAATGTCACATTGTCCTAAAACCTTGATGGTGTGCTTTAAAGATACCTTGATCAAGGGCCCACATAGGTAATTGTCACTTGCGTCCCTTGCCAAAAAACACAACACAAGTTCACGGATTCACTTATATTAGTACTACAATTTGGGGTGCATATGATCCAATCCACTTCCCATTGTCCTAACATAAACTAAACTCCTTGTTTTTGGCCTACATAATATATTAACTTAATGTGTAAAGACCAGCATGGGAAGATTTATACTATAGCCTTAATTTTAGGAAATTGAAACAACTACTATATTCAGTTAATGGCTTCACTACTACGGTGAAATAGGTGACTCTACAATTCAAACCACTTCATTATAAATCTTAAATAGGTTTCCAAACATGTGATTATATGGGACATCAATGTTGGGATCAATGTTCATTGTGCATGAGACTAATTTATAGCATCACTATTTTTTTCATCTCTTTCATACTTGACACATTTTCCTTCTCTAGATTCATGATTTCAAACATATGCTCCACATTCAGGGAATATTTCTACATTAATTATAAATTTGAAAGCATAAAAAAATATTGTTGACACCTAGGGCTGGCATATGCATGTATAAAATTTATACAGCGGTTGGGAACACATTTCATCCTCTAAATGTTATCATGCTAAATCACTATAGTCCATGTTTCGTTTATGGTATCCATGTAGAGAATATACTATCTAGATCAAGGATGCATTAGAAGGTTCACCCAAGGGAGGATCAAACTTAACCATCAACTAAAGAAGCTCTCCTAGCTTGATGTTGAAATGAAATGAAATGCAATTCATCATTCAACCATTGAAATAACTAGATACTATACCATGTGTGATGCTTACTACTTAAAGCTGATCAACATGGGTTTAATTGATATGTTTTGGTTTATCTCGAGGATTGGTTCAATTTAATCACTTCACAAGGAAGTGAGGTGATGGAACTAGCAACTTTTCTTCCCCCTATGCGTATAGGATGGTTATAACACCACTACATGTCATATTTTGGATTAAATATTGAGAAAATTATTTGATAAGCATGATGTACATAAAAATGGCTCGTTATTTCCACTTAAATGGCTCTATTAGTGATTATAATTATTGGTGGAACTGATGCTTCTTGATCCATAAAGAAATTTTAGATAAAAGGTAAATTAAATATAATCATTTATTGAATTTATAAAGATGAGTATAAATGGGAATCCCTTTTCGGTGTTAGATAAATAGACCTTATCATTTATTTCTTGTTCTACACAATCCTAAAAAAAATATTGAGGGCATATAAGATCTCTGCCTATGCATTAAACATGGAAATATTAAGAAAAAAGAAAGGATTATTATGGTCAGGGTTGTAAACCTAAATGTGAATGAACCCCTCCCCTTGCAAATAAATAGTGAGATAGGGTAGCACACAACTTAGAACCTCAAACCTTGTGATGGGTCCCAGCCCACGCTGGCGGACTTTAGCACTTTTATGCCTCCACCTGTATGTATACGTGTCTGATTACACGCTGATATTTTTCCCGCGCCTGTATTCGGTAGCTGAGGAATTAATGGCTCGCAGTAATGGCTCCGTCCTTGCCTCGGTATTGATACATAAACTAACCCTAATCTCGCCTTCGCGATACTTCGGTCTTTAGTCTTTGCACCTGGAGGGTTTCTGGAGCTCTGCTAAATGCTCTGGCCTGTGGAATGGTTACGTTTTCTGTCCTGTGGTTCAATGCTGAAATATTGATGTTCCTCTGGCTCTGTTAATGGCGTGGGTTACTCTGGTAAGTTCTGTCTGTCGTCTGTTCAGCTATTTAGGGGAAGTTAGGCATATGTTGTCTGTTACAGTTTCGTTTTATGGGGATTCAATCAAGGGTTTCGCTCCTGGTCCTGATCCGATGTCTGTTCATTCTTTGTGTATGAAATGTATGCCTCTGTCACGCGTTCTTCTCTGTATCTTGGATATCCAACTCTTGGTTTCGGAAATTCCTGCTGCTTCGCTGTCCGAGCAGGTCGATGGTATGCGTGGAAGACTTTTCACTCAGGTAAGCTACCTTGTCCCTGATTTCAATCTCTGGTTCTCCGTCATATAAACTCTAATCCGTTTGCTCCTTCGCTCGTTCAGTTGCCTATGGTGTCTCTGGTTCTGGTTTGGTGGCTTTCCCGCACACGGCTTCCAGGTAAATTATTATACCCTACACTCGTTTGTCTTTACAGTTTGTTTAAGATTCGGCGCGAGGGTTTCATACCCTGTGCTTCATGAACCTAACAGATGCGGTTTTGTTTGGTTACAGGTATCCCTTCGGAACCTGGAGGACGCACGGTTCGATCTTCAGTTACAGTTGACCATCTAAAAATGATATTGGGTAGCCCTGGAACCTCTGCTTATGGGTAGTTTCTGTTAGATAACAAGTCGATTGGGTTGCTGGGTTTTTGCCTGTGTGTTGTTTCGTGAGATCTTTTCCACCTGTGCTGCGGCTCTCTTGGTTTAGTTCTATTTTCCGGTTCAACCCTTACGAGGGTTTCTTCGCCTGGTTGTCTGATTTCTAACCCTAACGAGGGTTTTGTCCCTTCATTCCCGGTTCAGGGTGTTGGATGTACACGACTCCGGTTTAGACAACGACTCTTCTATTTGTAAATGCTGTACTAGTTTTGACTGTAAGACTGTATGTAACCCTTAAGGGTCTGGTTCACTCTATTCCTTTTTAAACTGCATGATATTATATGGACTGTAATATGACTGTGTTGAATGAAACATAAGAGAAGAGATTTTACTTTGTGTACCTTTACATTTGATTTCTGATGATGCTTTGTCACTGCTTTATATTTCTCTTAGTCGTTGATTAGTATATTGTCTGTTGAACTGTGGACGCGTTCTCTGAGTCGTGACTCTGTTTGCTGGCCGGCAAGGCTTTCGAACTTTGCTTCTTTTCTACTCCTGGTTGCAATTTAATTTACAGTAACAAAAAGATGATACCCATATGTGGAAGACTTTTCAATAAATTAGAAAGAAAATAACAGAAAGGAAGATGGACAGTTTCTGTAGGTACTTGAATGCTCTGCTTAGTTTTTATTCAGTCTCTTTTTCTAAGACAAAAAAAAGGAACCTTCTTTTTCATCACTGTGTTACTTTTATAGCCTCTTGTAGTTACGGCTTTCAGTTTGTTTATCTGTTACAAAAACAGTTATGTATTTTGTTCTCTTAAAATACAACTGTTCAGAAATTTAAAAGACTTTTAAAAGCAACCGATTGTCATTGTCTTAACTCACCTAAACTAGCCTTCTCTTAACAATAAAACTAATTAACAAACTTAAGTGTAAAGAGCTGGAAAGTAAATCTCCTAACTACCTCTGACCTGTAAAAATAAAATTAACAATAAAAGAAAAATATTTCCAGCAAGATCCGACAACTTTGGTGTCCTGCTCGTGAACCTGTTCGGGGTCTATCTGCTTCATCATTGGGAGCTAGATGCTCCTGCATCAGGCTCCTGGGGTGAGAAAAGATCATGACTCCTGTTCATGAGTTCTGCCACTGTTGTCCCTGTTCGTTCGATCTGCCTGGCGTCAAGCCATGAGCTGTCCTCTATTGGACGGTTCTTCCACTTGACCAGGTACTGAAAATAATTCTTCCGCCTAGTACGTCTGACTACCTGAGTTTCGAGGATGCCTTCGATCTCAGGGGGTTGGACATAAGGCATCTGTTTCTTCCAACTGTCTCTGTCTTCCTGGGTGTGCCGCGTGGATTGTCTTGATTCATCCGTCTTTTCTTCCAATAGTTCGCCTGGATAAGGAAACAAATCTGCCACATTGAAAATAGGCGATATGCCTATTCCAGGTGGTAGCTGGATTTCGTAGGCATTCGCTGAAAACTTCCGCAAGATTTTGCAAGGTCCTATCTTCTTGAATTTTAATTTGTTGTACGTACCTTTAGGAAACCGCTCCTTGCGTAAGTGTACCAGAACTTCATCCCCTATCTCAAAATGGACTTCTCGCCTCCTCAGATCTGCGTGTGCCTTATACTTCAAGCTGCTATCCTGTAACTTTGCCTTGACTTGTTCGTGTAAATCTCGCATAGCATTTGCAAAATCTTCACCATCCGCGCTCCGTCGTTCCTGTAAACCCAGATCTCGAAGTTCATGTACTCCTCGTGGGTGCATTCCATAAAGAATCTAGAAAGGACTAAGACCAGTGCTACGATTCGGTGAATCGTTGTAAGCAAACTCTGCTTGTGCCAGCACTCGGTCCCACATTCTAGAATTTTCTCCGACCAAGCTGCGTAACAGATTTCCTAGACTTCTGTTCACAACTTCTGTTTGGCCATCTGTCTGCGGATGGTAAGCAGAACTGTAGCTTAGTTGGGTATTCATTTTCTTCGATAAGGTTCGCCAGAAATGTCCAGTGAACTTTACATCCCTGTCTGATAGGATGGTTGTGGGTAAACCATGTAATCGGACAATCTCATTGAAAAACAAGTGAGCCACATAAGTAGCATCACTGGTTTTCCGACAAGGTACAAAATGTGCCATTTTCGAGAAACGGTCTACCACCACCATTACCGAATCATATCCTTTCTATGTCTTAGGCAATCCCAATACAAAATCTAAACTCACAGAATCCCAAGGCCTGCCTGGAATAGGTAATGGCGTGTACAGTCCTGTGTTCTGGCTGTGTCCTTTTGCCAGTTGACACACCTTGCACTTAGTCACAAAACGTTGCACGTCCCGTCTCATTTTCGGCCAAAAGTAAAAGTGACTAAGCTGTTCCAAAGTCTTGTCAATCCCAAAATGTCCAGCCAATCCCCCACTGTGTTTTTCTCGAATGATATTTTCCCTCATTGAACAGCTGGGGATACACAATTGTCCTCCCTTGAAAAGTAATTTCTCCTGTATATTATAGTCCACCCAAGGACTGTTTCCTCTTATTAAAGGATTTTGGCACGCTTCGTAAGCCTCTCTAAAATCTGGGTTTGTATTATATAGATCCCGCAAATGTTCGAATCTCAAAACCTGCACTGTGCTTTCCTGTAGTAACAAAGCTTTCCTACTCAATGCGTCAGCTACCTTGTTCGCTTGCCCGCTGATATGTTTCAGCATAAAATTAAAACTTTGTAGATACTCCACCCATTTAGCGTGCTTATGATTAAGCTTATGCTACTGCATTACATACTGTAATGCAGAATTATCTGAGAACAGCACGAACTCGTTTCCCAGCAAGTAATGCCTCCAATGTCTTAATGCCTGTACTACTGCGTAAAATTCCTTATCGTAGGAGGAATACTTCTGTCTACTTCCATTCAGTTTTTCACTGAAAAACGCCACGGGTCTGTCCTCTTGGCTGAGCACAGCCCCAATTGCTGTCCCACTTGCATCACAACGTACCTGAAACAGTTTTTGAAAGTCTGGTAGCCTAAGGATTGGCCTCTCCATTATTCTCTTCTTCAGTAACTGAAAGCTCTTTTCCGTCGCTTCTGTCCATCGAAAAGGCTGGCTGTCCTTTTTGATGGTCTCCAACATAGGAGCACAGATCCTGCTAAAATCTCTAATAAATTTTCTGTAGAAACTTGCTAGTCCATGAAAACTCCTTACCTCGAACAAATTCTTGGGTGACTGCCAATTCACGATTGCTGTCACTTTCTCTGGATCCATCTTCAATTCATTCTCTGCTATCACGAACCCCAGATAAATCAGCTCCTTCTGCAAAAATGTACACTTCTTCAGATTAATCAATAATTTATTCTGCTGTAGTTTTTCAAGCACTCTTCGTACATGCCGGAGGTGTTCTTCACGTGTTTTACTAAAAATCAGTATGTCATCCAAATAAACAATTACAAACTTTCCTATATATTCCTTGAGCATCTCATTCATGAGTCGCATAAAAGTGCTGGGAGCGTTGCTTAAACCAAACGGCATAACCAGCCATTCATATAAGCCCTCATTCGTTTTAAAGGTTGTTTTCCATTCATCTCCCTCACGTATCCGTATTTGATGGTATCCACTTTTCAAATCTATCTTGGAGAAATAAGTCGCCCCACTCAAACAGTCCATCATATCATCCATGCGTGGTAAGGGAAACCTGTACCGTATGGTGATTTTGTTGATGGCTCTGGAATCAGTACACATCCGCAACTCTCCTCCCTTTTTGGGGGCGAGAACTGTCGGTACAGCACATGGGCTCAAACTCTCTCTAATTAACCCCTTATCCAATAGCTCCTGCACCTGCTTTTTAATTTCTTCGTTATCTTTAGGACTCATTCTATAAGCTGCCTTATTCGGTAAGCTGGTCCCTGGTATAAAATCAATATGGTGGCTAATGCTCCTCTTGGGAGGTAGCTTATCCGGCAAGTCATCTACTACTATATCTGCAAACTCCTCTAACATTTTTTGTATTTCTACAGGCAAATCTGCGATTTCTGTGTGCAACACAACTGTCCTAGCTCTCCTTACTACAACAAAATTCATCTCACTATTTTCAACCTGTTTCAAAAATTGCTTTCCGTTCACCAGTAACGCCTTTGGTTCACTTCCTTCGACTGCCTCTTTCTCCTCTTTGATGGGTACAAGGGTATGTTTAATCCCATCTTTCTCAAACATATAACAATTCAACATCCCATCATGTATCACTTTCCTGTCATATTGCCAAGGTCTGCCCAATAAAATGTGGCACACGTCCATTGGCATAATGTCGCAAACAATTCTATCCTTATAACGCCCAATCTGGAATTCCACTTCACTCTATTCATCCACCAGTAACTGGTGTCCTTTCTGTAACCACGACACTCGATACGGAGTGGGATGTTTCAGACGTTTCAACCCCAACTTTTCAACCATCTCAACTAACACCAGATTGTCAGTACTTCTGCTATCAATTATCATTTTGCAGCACTTACCTTGTGCTTTACAAACTGTTCTGAACAGAGCCTTCCGTTGCGTCTGTTCAATACTTTCAGCAATTGGCTTCACCAACACCTTATGCAATACTAGAGCTTCCCCTGTTTCTGGGGCGTTTTCTGCCTCTTGTGGAGGTGCTGCTGCCTCCTCCGGTTGTGCCATATAGGCGCCTCTATGTCCAGTAGTATCCATCTCTGGGCACTCAAAAGAGCGGTGCCCCCACTTGTGGCATCTATAACACTGGTATCCGGTTCCCCTTCCGCGACCGATTCCTCTACCACGCTGGAATGATCTGCCACCCCTCATTCCATCTCCTCTCTCTGCTGTTCCCGAAGTCTTTGAACTGCTGGCTTCCTCGTTGTTGCTGGCAGTTCGGCCCCTACCATAGGACTGGCCTCTTCCTCTGTTAGACCCACATCCTCTCCGGGCGTTTTGTCTTCGGTTAAGCTTTTCTTCTGCTTTCACTGCACTCTGGTATGCCTCCTCTGTATTGTTGGGAGACAAAATACTTATCTCATCTAAAATTTCCATTCTCAGCCCATTCACATATCTGGCTGTTCTCTCTGCTGTGTCCTCTGTATATCCTGCTCGTAAATTTACTCGGTAAAATTCCTCTGTATATTCCTTTACCGTCAGACCCCTTTGTCTTAAGTTCTGAGCTTGTCTATGCAACGAAATATGGTAATCCCTTGGCAGAAATATGCCCTTCAATTTAGCGACCATCCTTGCCCAGGTCTTTATCGGAGGCTTGTCCAGCCTTTTCCTCTCATTCTGGACACTGTCCCACCACAGTGTGGCGTGTCCCTTCAACTTCGTTGCTGCAAACTTGACCCTACGGTCTTCACTAATTTCTTCGCATTCAATGTACTTGTCCATCTCGCTGATCCAATCTAAAACTACATCAATCGCTAAACTGCCATCATAAGTCGGTAAATCTGGTTTTGGTTTACTGTTTGACAATAGCACAGACTTTAACAGTCTTACTTCAGGTGTGTCACCTTCATCTCCTCCTGCTGGTGCTTCCACTTCTTCATCACTCACGTCCCCTAATTCCAGATCTCTCCGTCTGCCTGCCTCTACTACTTCTAATCGAGCAGTAAGAATTCTAAGTTCTTCCCTCAATGCCTCGTCTGCCATCCTTCGGGCACCTCTGCCTCATCCTCGTCTGCCTACTTCCATTTCTCTCAGATCTCTTCAGCTTAACTGCTCTGATACCACTCTGATGGGTCCCAGCCCACGCTGGTGGACTTTAGCACTTTTATGCCTCCACCTGTATGTATACGTGTCTGATTACACGCTGATATTTTTCCCGCGCCTGTATTCGGTAGCTGAGGAATTAATGGCTCGCAGTAATGGCTCCGTCCTTGCCTCGGTATTGATACATAAACTAACCCTAATCTCACCTTCGCGATACTTCGGTCTTTAGTCTTTGCACCTGGAGGGTTTCTGGAGCTCTGCTAAATGCTCTGGCCTGTGGAATGGTTACGTTTTCTGTCCTGTGGTTCAATGCTGAAATATTGATGTTCCTCTGGCTCTGTTAATGGCGTGGGTTACTCTGGTAAGTTCTGTCTGTCGTCTGTTCAGCTATTTAGGGGAAGTTAGGCATATGCTGTCTGTTACAGTTTCGTTTTATGGGGATTCAATCAAGGGTTTCTCTCCTGGTCCTGATCCGATGTCTGTTCATTCTTTGTGTATGAAATGTATGCCTCTGTCGCACGTTCTTCTCTGTATCTTGGATATCCAACTCTTGGTTTCGGAAATTGCTGCTGCTTCGCTGTCCGAGCAAGTCGATGGTATGCGTGGAAGACTTTTCACTCAGGTAAGCTACCTTGTCCCTGATTTCAATCTCTGGTTCTCCGTCATATAAACTCTAATCCGTTTGCTCCTTCGCTCATTCAGTTGCCTATGGTGTCTCTGGTTCTGGTTTGGTGGCTTTCCCGCACACGGCTTCCAGGTAAATTATTATACCCTACACTCGTTTGTCTTTACAGTTTGTTTAAGATTCGGTGCGAGGGTTTCATACCCTGTGCTTCATGAACCTAACAGATGCGGTTTTGTTTGGTTACAGGTATCCCTTCGGAACCTGGAGGATGCACGGTTCGATCTTCAGTTACACTTGACCATCTAAAAATGATATTGGGTAGGCCTGGAACCTCTACTTATGGGTAGTTTCTGTTAGATAACAAGTCGATTGGGTTGTTGGGTTTTTGCCTGTGTGTTGTTTCGTGAGATCTTTTCCACCTGTGCTGTGGCTCTCTTGGTTTAGTTCTATTTTCTGGTTCAACCCTTACGAGGGTTTCTTCGCCTGGTTTTCTGACGTCTAACCCTAACGAGGGTTTTGTCCCTTCATTCCCGGTTCAGGGTGTTGGATGTACATGACTCCGGTTTCGACAACGACTCTTCTGTTTGTAAATGTTGTACTAGTTTTCACTGTAAGACTGTATGTAACCCTTAAGGGTCTGGTTCGCTCTATTCCTTTTTAAACTGCATGATATTATATGGACTGTAATATGACTGTGTTGAATGAAACATAAGAGAAGAGATTTTACTTTTTGTACCTTTACATTTGATTTCTGATGATGCTCTGTCACTGCTTTATATTTCTCTTAGTCGTTGATTGGTATATTGTCTGTTGAACTGTGGCCGCGTTCTCTGAGTCGTGACTCTGTTTGCTGGCCGGCAAGGCTTTCGAACTTTGCTTCTTTTCTACTCCTGGTTGCAATTTAATTTACAGTAACAAAAAGATGATACCGATATGTGGAAGACTTTTCAATAAATTAGAAAGAAAATAACAGAAAGGAAGATGGACAGTTTCTGTAGGTACTTGAATGCTCTGCTTAGTTTTTATTCAGTCTCTTTTTCTAAGACAAAAAAAAGGAACCTTCTTTTTCATCACTGTGTTACTTTTATAGCCTCTTGCAGTTACGGCTTTCAGTTTGTTTGTCTGTTGCAAAAACAGTTATGTATTCTGTTCTCTTAAAATACAACTGTTCAGAAATTTAAAAGACTTTTAAAAGCAACCGATTGTCATTGTCTTAACTCACCTAAACTAGCCTTCTCTTAACAATAAAACTAATTAACAAACTTAAGTGTAAAGAGCTGGAAATTAAATATCCTAACTACCTCTGACCTGTAAAAATAAAATTAACAATAAAAGAAAAATATTTCCAGCAAGATCCGACAACTTTGGTGTCCTGCTCGTGAACCTGTTCGGGGTCTATCTGCTTCATCATTGGGAGCTGGATGCTCCTGCATCACCTTGCACGAAAATCCTAATCGTTATCATGAACTTCCCAATGCATTATTATGTAGTTCCTTTGCAATTAAACATATAATATGGTGGTACAAAAATTGAGATTCCCTCAGTTATGGTCATAATCCTCAATATGAGCATATTATTTCCTTTCATGATTTAATTAATAAGTGGGATATATATATTGAGAGTAGCCTTAATATTCACCTAAAAATTACAACCTAAATGAATATCTCTACTCTATTCATTACATACTAGTGTGAGGGCTTAACATATAAAAAAATTATTTCCATGGTCAAATATTTTTAATCTTTACTCATGTTTGAAGGGTTAAATATGCACGGGTTATCCCTCTTGTGATACATTGAAAATACTGATATATGATTGCATGATGTTGCTTTTCATTTATTTACATAAGGAGATCATACTTCTTAGGGTGATGGAAACCATTAATCTCCTTCATGGTTAACAAATGATGGAAACATATACCTTTAAATAATGACCAATCTTGATGATGAAAATACAAATAATTATGTATATTTAAAATGGACTTCAATTGGAGATTTTGATTAGAGATATATGTTAAAATGTATCCCATGCATTCCCATTAGATTGGAAAATATTAGCTCTACCTCATTGCTCTTATCAATATGAACACAAATCGTAATATCTCTTCACTATTAACAATGTTATATTGCTAAATATCGAAGTTTTCATCTAAGAATCAGATGCAAATAACATATTTCCCTTCATAATTAAAAAATAATGTACTTAAATCCTTGATCATAATCATGGATATGAGTAGAAATGGTTCCAAGAAAGCATATCCTCCACATTGAATCAAGCGATAGACCGACTTTTAAATTTATTCTATGGGTCCTCTATGCCCCTAAAGAAGTTAAAGTTGCAGAGTATGCATGAGGCTTAGGATGCATGACAAAAAACCAATTTGAAGATTATGCCCTCTATGAAAGGATTCAGTTAGACTCCCACTTCCCTATTCAAAATTTGGCGAAGGACATCTCTTCGAGGGACACAACATTACAAATTCTTGTGAAAAGAACCAGGAAAGTTGTAGAAGGGTTCTCTTCAATAACATATTTCCATGTTAGTGATCTCAACAAATATGTGGACTTATTTTCAAATGAAGGGTGTAAATTAAGACTAGGAAATTTAAAAATCATTGGCTAAATCAGGCCTTATCCTATTCCTTAGAGCTAGGTGGATTATCATTACATAATTATGAAGGACTTCATTATCAGTGAGTTACACCATGACATGTAAGTTTTATTTTTTGGTGGGTTAATTTTGTAAGGTATATCCCTACAAAACCCCTTTTTTTGTTGCCCGGTTTGGAGTCCTTATGGAAAAAATTGTAGTTTTGCTAGATAAGAAGTCTCAGGAATTTTTTTGAAGATATAAATATGTACTACCTAGTGTATTTGTTGCAATCCAAGCAAAGAATTGCATATAAACACAAAATTCTCATTCTTGTTTAAAAAGAGAAATCTCTTAGAAATGAAATCATCATACAAAAATTAAGGTTTTTTCTTCACCTCATTGTTTAGAGAATGATAATGATTTAATTAGATGAAATCATGTTGGTTTGGTTTTTATGCTTATGGTTAGAAATCTAAGAATTAATGGACCCTTCCCTTCATCGGAGGAAACATCATGGGTTAGATAGCCTAACCCTTAATAGCTTTCACTAATATGAATCTGATTAATAGCGTACGTTGGATGTCTTTCCGTAGCAACTGTTAGCAAGAAGACCTACTCTATGGATTGCAAGTAGTCCAAGATGAAACTATGGGGATTTATGAAAACTATAATATTGGAACATGATCATATATCTATTTATAAATATGAAGAAAAATACCATAAAAAATCTGGAATCTAAAGATAGGAAACATAAACCAATACAATGTGTGAAGTGCTCGAATATATCCAAGATAGACCTCTATTCATGGCTCAACTATGAGAAGGTTATAAGGAATGTGGTTATGAGGACCTCCTCATTGGGAGGGTTTATAGGAAATATTGACTGTAGTGTATGGTTCCCTCTCTCTAAAGGCAAAAATAATCCAAAAATACAAAGAGAAAAATAGAGAACTTCCAGTGGAGAATACCTAAAATGTTTAGGATCATAATTTCAATGATGAAAATGGTTGTTGTGGTTAAATATTGAAGAGTTTTTTAATTGTTATTTTTTATTTAAAATTTATACTATATAATTTGACCCTTTTTAATTTATTTTTTGAATAATTTATTTTAAAATATCAAACTATTGTTTTTATGAATAATATGAAATTTATTCTTTTAATTCTTTATTATTATTTCTATTGTAAAATAGATATGATTGATATATCATATAATCTATATATATATATATATATAAAAGTATCTATATATATACCTACCTATTATATATATATATATATATATATATATATATATATATATATATATTTCAATTGATAGTAAAAAAATTATATTGAAAGTAAATATAATGTGATGCCTTAACAAAGAAATGAGATACATAGTATAATGTGACTAGCAAAGACTAACACCAATGTGGGAAAAGAGTGGCATGATAGGTGGATTAACAACTTCCCTTATCAGAGCGAAACATGCAAGGTTGACCTAGTAGTGACTTAAAGCATTCCAGAGGGAATGCTTAATTACTTGAATAAAGGTTTTTCAAAGATATGTCAATAAAAAAATAAGACATATGAATGTAAAATATTAGTAATATAGGATGGGTACGACACATGGAGGGGATGGAATATTGTAATAGGACTTAATGTGGTATTTAACAACTCTATGGGAGATAATGGTCACTAACCTTTGATGCTCTAAACAAGGGTGACTCCATGATGATGCCACTGATCAAACCAAATACAAGTGGTACAAGGAACAATTGGAGTAAAGGGGGGAGTTTGGGGGGACATGGGTTATCATCATGAAAAATGGAAAAAAAATGGTGTTGGCCTCCAAATATAATGGGGATTGAATGGCATGGGCATTGAAATGCAAAAGGGGTAATTTTTCTAAAGTCCCCATGTAAGGAAGGATCTCAAACTTAATAGGTGGAAAATGAAAAATATGGATAAGTTGATCCACCTATAAAAATGTTGGGGTCCCTAAGGTGGTTTTCATTGAATGATAGGCAAATGCAATGAACTAGGTGATGTTGCTTACATGTGAAATTCCATAGGGAATGGGTCTAAAGGAAACCCTATAAACATGAGAAAAAGGGGGTTACTCATGGCAAACTTCCACACATGAGTCAATGGGTACAAAGATAAGGTGATGTCAGAGTAAGAGAGAAAAATTTGAAGAGGATTGATTTGAAAAGAAGGGGACTTAACACCTCATCGAGAAAATGGATTCAAAGTCAGGTATAAAAATGACAAACTAGATAATGACCCATTTGAGGGGTCGGAAAGAGAATTCTAATGGTGCTAACAATTTGTTAAATGTATATAAGATAAGCTTATAATGACCAAGTGAAAATTGTGGATTTTTTTATAAAGGGACTTTTCCCTCCAATTCTAAGTCATTTATTCATTGGCTTGTGGAGAGCTTGGAATGGGGGAGGATATGGTAATCTTAGTGAGATTTCTATGAAAAAACTAATAGGTGGAATTTGGATTTGTGAAATTCAAGTAGGTGGCCTTACTTGTCTAATAATTTTTAGAAAGGGGCATGGGGGATGGAGAAAATAGTCTTAATGCTTCTCAAAAAATGTTTCTTCATGAATAACCAAAGAAATAAAGGATGAAGGGATGAACTATTAGAAAGGTTCTAGAGTCATCCCTCCAACTAAGTCAATCATGGGTACCATATGGTAAGTGAGGCATTTCATAGAGTAGAATATTTCAATAAATGGTATTGATCATCAACTATGTGCGATGCGTATATGGCTCGTCAAAGAGGCTAGTAGGATAGACTATCCAAGGAATGAGAGGAAAATCAACCTTACTTAGACCTTTGGGGCTTATACCAAGAATGAACAATGCTCGAATGAAAAGTGGCTAGAGGGATCATCGTGCCCCCAAGAATATGATGTTACTCCCTAACAAAAGATGAGGAGGGGATTTATCAGCTATGAAAAAGTGGGAATGATATCCCCTATTATATATGTATGTAGCATGTTAAGTGCATGCCCTAGGTGGTGGTCATCCACATATTCATTAGGGTTGCATCTTTCAGAACAATGTGGTGTTTTAAGCATGGGTCCTTACATTTAACAAGGATTAGTTAGGGGGTGAGTGTGCCCCCAAGTTTTAGTATACTATGGACATGCCAACTATATTTAGTGTGGTGCACTCCAAACACTTTCTCAATGAAGATGCTATGCAATGGTATACATAATGTGATCATGGATTTTTCTATGTTTTATCTCATCACCATATTATTGATGTTGGTTACCTTCTTATGAAAAGAAAGGACAAATGTAGTTGGAGAAAGGAAATTTTGGAGTGCCAATATGTCTTGATAATGCATATGGGAGTTAAAAGGACTAAATGTATGGGTTTTTAGTGTGGTGTCACCATACCAAGGAATGACTTGGAATATAGCGAACAAATGCTCATCTAGATAATACCAGGGATCAAAAACATAATTATAAGAGGAAATTAGATGATGAGATAAGAAGTAGCAATGATGATGCAGATCATCCCATGGGTAGTATGCCATGGTAAGGGACTCCATAATGTCCTTATTGGAATGAAATACTAGAATATAAGAATGCAAGGGATCACATGCCATAGGTGATAAAAAAGGCTCTAAATCATTTTCATGAGTGACATGGTTCACATGCACAACATTTATAGAGATAGAATGTAGACTAATGGATTGAAGTTCCACCAATTTTGATACTAAAGTGACATGTAACATAGGAGGTATGTTCAACTATACACTTTTAGATGCTTCAAGGAGGTCTATAAATGTTGATCTCATGGATGATGATAGATAGAGGCTATGTATGATATTCTCTGCCATTTCCACATTAGGGGGACTAATCCATATGATTATTTGATTATTTCCCTACCCATCCATAAAGGAGGTACCAAGGGTTATAATTATAGGAGTAGAATTCCCACTATGAGTAACATGAAATTTGCAAAGAATGATGATGGTATCGAAAAAGTGTGGAAGATGAGGGTAGTGATGGGAGTAATGTATGTGCATGTTGCACAAACAAAATGGTTTACTTGTGCACAAAGTATTGTTGTTCTTATATGACACAAGGAGGGTGACTTGCACTTATGGGACCATAGGTTCTATCTAAAGATCATCCAAGTTGATGAAACATTTTAATTCAGGTAGATGGGGATAGTTACTGGTGGAATTTCCTTGAATATTATAGAAACCACAAGGAGGTGGAGGCTTTGGTGTATAACTTTGGATGGCCATATCCATTACTAACTTCTAAGTGCCCCATTTATTTTTATTTTTTCCAATTTCTTGTGCAACTAAAGTAGACTCCAATTGAGGTTGCTATGGAATTGAAGAAACATAAGATGTTGTTGGAATAGGTTAGATGGGAGTTAAATATGTATAAGGTTTTAGGTGGTTGGGGGATGGTTGGGGGGGGAGGCTAGAAATAGAGGATACAGGTACCAAATTGGAATCCCCAAAGTGATGTTAGGAAAAATCAACATGGTGATTACATGATCACATGTTCGGCGCGGGATCCCCTAAGGGAAGTTTTGGGGTCAGAGCCCAGATTTTGGTCAAAAGTTGTAACTCCGATGTAAAGACTCCACATTTTGTGGGCGCGGACCATCTAGCTGGTAAAAGAGTCATAGGGTTGTCTTTCCTCAATTTTGTTATTGTAATGTTAGCTATAGAGATCTACCCATGGTCTACAGACCATGGGATTGTATAAATAGAGCGAGGCTCTAAGTAGTTAAAACATGTAATCGAATCTAGTCGTATCTGAAGTGTAAAGTCTAGTTTTAGGTCGTAGAGTAGCAGAAGGCTCTGCAGTTGAGTGTGCAGAGGCTTAGTAGTCTGCAACTAATTGCATGGACCCCTGCAGCTGAGTGCACAGGTGAGTCAAGTTTGTAACACTTGGAAGCATTAATAAAGAGAAGTTTTATATCATTTATGTGTATTTATTTCTTGTTTTATGCATTGAATGTATTTGGTATGAATTTCACTTCTACTGTTTATATCATGTGCAAATATATATGACTGTGTTGATTAAGTGAATACAA
>APFE030976682.1:0-21336 GCA_000404065.3 Pinus taeda
GGGAGGAGTGTGATACACTAGTGTGTTGGGTCTGAGGAAGGTGCAAGGAGCAGCGAGGGAGACAGATCCAGATTAGCTGAGGAAGATTGAAGGGCATATCTAGGGCTTGATCAGAGGGATAACACTAGGTTTATTGTTGTATATGTAATTCCTCAGTTGGCCATTATCCCAGGACGAGAGCCCAAGTACACAACAATGACAATAGCCTTAGAAGGAGTGTGATACTCCAGTATGCCAGGTCTAAGGAAGGTGCAAGGAACAATGAGAGAGACAAATCCATATCACCCGAGGGAGATTTAAAGACAAATCTAGGGCTTGATCAATTGGATAACTCCAGGTTTATTGTTGTATATGTAATTCCTTGGTTGGGTCATTATGTGAAGATGGGAGTCCAATTAGGTTCTAAGTTTTATTAACGATGAACTGATTTGTTGGGCATAAATTTGTGTGTCTTGTGATTCAAATCATGTAATTTTGTTTTTACTGAATTTTTATGTGTTAGGAACTTAATCGTGTATTTATTCAGTAATTAATTACTTGGAATTAAATATCAGCTGTTGGGTTCATGTAAAATCTAACAAAATATTGTGAGGCACTTTGATCAATCCCTCGATTAACCCGTGTTCACGCTAGGGGTAGATGTGGTGTACCTAGTGGTTATAGTGATAGTGGGTGGAATTAACCCCATGTCACCTGAGTATGAGATTGCCCCACTTGTTGATTCCACTAGTCACAAAAAAATATTATAATATATGTTAAATTTTAATGCTTTTCCGTTGTTAAACAATAGAGAACTATTTTTAAACAGTAGAGAAGTATTGAACTTTACTATATTTTTACTTTTTAAGACTGGGACCATTCCTTATAAAACAAAAAACATGAAAGGTTTTGGATGCTACAAGGGGTGGGGTAAATCTCCAAGTCTATCAATCTTTCTTCACAACCTTGATGACTACTTTTTTGAGTTAGACAGAAGAAAATAATTATTGTTGGATTTTTTGAATGTAGAAGCGACAACTAGAAACTTGAGCTACCCATATTTATATAATAAGGATTTGAAATCAAATGTGAAACCTTAAAAAACGTGCAATTTAGCAATTAACCTTGAAAGGGATGCGATAAAGATCAGGATAAACTAGTTGCTTTGTGCTCTTTAAAATTTTAGGTCAAACTAACAACTTTCTGCTCTTTAAAATTTGAGACACAACGTTGGAGTATATGGTGCAATCATATTAAGCCCAGTTGATTCACACCATTTTCATCATTGCTTGATATCTGCCCACTTCTTTACATTTATGTTTCTACCACCTATTTAGTTAGCTTGGATGCTTCAACTTGGCAAGTCTTGTACATGCAAAATCTAGGTGGGAAAAAGCACATCAATTTCGCCAGTTTCACAAGACAAATAAAATCTTGATAAAATTGGCTATTGGGATATGTTAATTTTTGGGCTTAGATTGTTCTCTGCTGTAGATAATTGCATTTTAGACATTTTACAGTAATTCCATTACACTATTTTCACCCCATATCATCTTATCATCATCAACAATTATGTAGAGAGAACAAGAACATAAACAATGCAACGGAACAATAAGGATCAACAGAAGAAAAATATGCACAAATAGAGACATCATTATTTAGGTCAGAGACCAAGGCAAAACCTCACAAGGGGGAAAATCCAACCAAAATTCTTCTATTAGATTGTCATCATTGTTCAGCAAAAAGAGATACAATGATCAATTACAAGTACATTAGAGCCCCTAGGGCCAAGCATATATCAAGTATATCATGTTGTCAAGGAGATGAGCCATCCATCATTGTTGTATCAAAGTCACCACCATATTGAAGGTACTGCCACATGATATCACAGTCATACCAAGCCATTGCGATATCATCACTGCCATAGATCAAGGTCCAAGCCATATTATATCACTGTGATACATCAAGATGTCTGCCTTGTCTACTATACCATGTCACTGACATACATACATTAAGGGTGTCTGCCATGTCTGTTATACGAATCACTCTCATTGACATACATATTATACCATGTCATAGAAATACATACATTAAGGGTGTTTGCCATGTCTACAATACGAATCACTTTTGTAGACATACATACTATACCATGTCACAAACATACATACATTAAGGGTGTCTGCCATGTC
The DNA here is from genome assembly GCA_000404065.3 of Pinus taeda. Lineage (NCBI taxonomy): Eukaryota > Viridiplantae > Streptophyta > Pinopsida > Pinales > Pinaceae > Pinus > Pinus taeda. The sequence goes on from APFE030976682.1 coordinate 2,169, forward strand.
TGCTATACGAATGACTGTCATTGACGTACATACTATAAGGGTGTACACATACTCACATCATTACTTAGCAATTGTTGTAGCAACTCGGACCATATAAATCAACCATACAATAGCAACTTTGGATCATGTACAATGCTACAACATACTTACAGACATACTCTAGCATACTTCACATCATATATTGTCATACCTTAGGAGATGGCTCGTATTATATGCATAACACTCGCATCACATACATACTATGCTGCATGCTATACTGTAGCTCGGATACATGCTACCTATGACTCAGATCACATGCTATACTGTAATATGTTCATAACAAGGTTTGTAACTCGTATGATATATTCCCAAGAAAATTCATATTATAGTGATGCCATGACTCAGAACAACTCGCATCACAGTAGGCATTTGGACCGATGTTATATACTGTTATTAACCCAAGTAACTTTGCATATATATGTGCTACAGTCATGCTTTACGCATACCTTAGTTACTAGCATTCAAATGACATTACTGTGGATGAGATCCACATCCAATGTATACTACCATCTTCTTTACCATCCAGGGCATGCCAAGAATAACTTGCATCAATTACAGAAGAAACTTGCTTGTGGAACTTTGGATGGTCATCAACTCGGATGCCAATAGGAACCTTGTATCATGATCCCAGTCCAAGGAGCGTTACATCCATGTCTAGAGCTTGTATTGTGCCAAGAAGACTCGTTTCAACCACCCAGAAATCTTGCATTCCATCACTAGAAGACTCATTTTTTTGCCTCAGTAAATCACAGAAAAGGTCCTTCGAAATTGCCTTGCCTATACACAGAAGAGGGCCTCTTGGATCTGCCATAGAGCCTCTGAAATCATCTCAGAAAGATCACCAAATTCTTGTATATCAACGAATGAGGTTTGGTGCCAATTTATAGTGGATGATGGGTGTGAAGGGCCCAAGGGGCACGTCCATTTTGAGAGCCAACTTGTAATATTTGAGCCCAACATGATCTAAATGAAAACTAAAATCAAATTTATGTTTTCTCTCCAAGAATTTGAGGCCGACTTGATGTAATTAGTATTTCATTTATCTAGGGTAATTTTCTTTATCCGACATTGGAATTTCTCATTAATTGAAAATAATGATTATTTGCAAGTGCGAGGAGGCCAGGGGAATTTCTCCCTTGCTGCGAATTTTAACAGGATGCTGTCTTTGATTTTCCTCTAGATTTGCTTATGTTTAAATTGGCAAAAGTAATTGTAGGATAACACCATAAATGCCAAATGGCTATAGGAAGCAACCTATTTTAAATCTTATATTACAATGACTTTGCCTCTACTGATATTTGAGCTAATATATAGTTTGTGATACATTTTAATTTTTATTTGATTTGCTTCTTATGAAGCAAAGTTGCAAACATTATCTTGTGAAAAGGAGGTATAAGTACTGTTGATTTTTTGAGTGCAGTAAATACAAGCACAAATTTCTGAAGTACTGATAATTACTTCTAATGATATAGATCTTTTAACAATTCCAGTATATCATTAAGCAATTACACTTGAGAAATTCAACCATAAAACCATAAGGATAGTAGAGATCACAATGCACAAAGAGAACACGAGATTTACCCTGGAAAAACCCACTTTGGGGAAACACTCAACAACCTTTTCCTTAGAGAAATTCTTTAGTTCAACAAGAGATACATCTAATGCTGCTGGTCAACTATGAGATCAAATTGATCAACAAGCTATGATCAAACCTGGTCAAGCAACACTCTAGTCAAGTCAAGCCAAACTTTGCCCTTCAAACTTTGGTCCTCTCTGATTTTTCCTAGGCTAAATTTTGGTCTCCAAAATATGCTGCCTAGAAACTGCCCAAAAACACACGTGTGAGCTACAAGAGAGAGCGAGTTAGATAGAGAGAGGGATGATCTTTGTCCTTCTTGTTCTTCACTTGGATGCCTAGAAACTGTGATGCCTTTGTGAGATTGAATGGTGCATTTGAGGAGGAGGTCGAATGCCTTTATATAGTGTTCACTCTTCACGAATGGGTGTCTCTTCACTGGAGCTGATTTGACTAGCTTCGAGCCAAAAAGTCAAAATTCAAATTTCAAAATTTTCTCTTTTAATTCTGACATGAAGAACATGTTTTATAATAATTCTTTCAAGGGCTAAACAATGAAATTGACATGAAGAACATGTCTTACATTTACATTATACATTACAATGGCTAAAATATAAATTATGAAGGCCGACCATAGCTACAAAATTCAACACTCCCTCTTAGTTAGGTAGGTATTCATAATGGCTAGACAAATTTTCTTCATGTTGACAAATTTCTCTAAGAAAAGGTTATAACAAATCATCAATAGTATCAACATCATTCAGCTATCATAGTTCCGGCCAAATAACTTTGACACATGGTAGATCAATACCATCAATAGACTACCATAATTTATGGTTGGCACCTCTGACACATGGCACATCATTAGCATCAACTAATCACCACAATTTTGGTCTATTTGTCACATAATACATAGACTAGTCTTGGTTCACCATTGTTGTGGTTGGTACCTAACACATGGTGAATCCCCAAAGGCCACATTCTATTTGAGTAAGTATGGGCTTGATGGTAATGAACTTGATGCTGAAAGGCCACACTCTATCTGAATAATTCTGGGCTTGTAGGACCATTCTTCCTAATTTTGGTCAATGTACCTTACACAAGAAAAATGGTTGTCGTTGCTGGACCATTCTCCCTAAGTTTGGTCATATATGACACAGGGAGAATGTTAGTCCATGATGCTATCTCATTAGCGTTCCCTCTCAATTAGGGAGGCATTTTCAACAAGTCCAAGCTTGTCCTTGAAGTATACAAACTTCGCGCTGGATAGAGGCTTTGTAAGAATATCATCAATTTGCTCAATAGAGACATACTGGAGATTTACTGCTCCTTTTTGCACCATGTCATGGATGTAGTGGTACTTGATCTCGATGTGTTTCGACTTGTCATGGAAAACTGGGTTCGCTATCAGCTTCACACAAGTTTGATTATCAAAATATATCACAGTGGGCTCTAGCATATGATCAAACAGTCCTTCGAGTAACTTTCGAAGCCATACTGGTTCACAACTCGCTAAGTTGCTGCAATATATTCTGCCTTGCTAGTACTAAGTGCAAGAAATGTTTGCTTCCTGCTCATCTCCAGAATCATAGCGGAGCCCAAACTGAAGCAACCTTCGGAGGTACTCTTTTTGTCTTTAACACTCCGTGCCCAATCTGCATTTGTATATCACTGGGTGAGACATATCTGAAACCATAGTCAATTGTACCACACAAATATCTCAATATGTGCTTTGCTGCAATTCAATGATCATGTCTCCGTTCCCCCTGGAACTAACTCAATGTGTTTGTTGCAAAGCAAATGTCTGGCTTGGTATTAACCAAACATCAACAGGCCAATCAACTTTCTGTATATGGATGGATCTACCAAATCAGACTCAGAGTCTCTCAACTTTCTTAGATTTGTCACCATGGGAGTCAACATCGACTTACAGTCCATCTTTCCAAACTTCTGTAGGATTTTGATAATTATTTCCCTTGACCAAGAAAGACTTCATTGGGCTTCTGCCATACTTCTAGCCCCAAATAGTAGTGCATTAACCCAAGAGCCTTATATCAAATTCATAAGCTGACTCTCTCTTACATTGAATAATGAGATGCTCCACACCTATTAGAAATAAGTCATCAACATATAATAGTAGGATCACAAGTTAATTCTTCTCAAACCTGAACTACAAGTTTGGATCAATAGCACTTTTGGAGAAGCCAAGTCTGGTTAGATAACTATCAATTCATCAATACCAGGCTCTTGGTGCTTGTTTAAGTCCATACAAAGCTTTCTTCAATCTACAGATGTGAGACTGTCTTGAACTCTTCCATGAACCTCAAAACCTTGAGGTTGTTCAATGTACACTTTTTCCTCAATTATGCCATCAAGAAAAGCAGTCTTTACATCCATCTGATGTAAATTCCAACCCATAGAAGAAGAAATATAGATAATAGATCTAATAGTAGTGTACTTGGTAGATCTAATAGTAGTGTAATTGGTAATTGGAGCAAAGGTCTCATCATATTCTTCTCCTTGTTTTTGACAGAACCCTCTAGTCACAAATCTAGCCTTGTATTTGTCAATACTGCCATCCATTGCATGCTTTATCTTGCATACCCATTTGGAGGCCACCATTGATTTTTCTTCAGGTCTCGACACAATCTCCCATACATCATTCGTCATAATCGATTAGTATTCTTTAGTTCAACAAGAGATACATCTAATGCTGCTAGTCAACTATGAGATCAAATTGATCAACAATCTATGGTCAAATTTGGTCAAACAACCCTCTAGTCAAGTCAAGTCAAACTTCTGTCTTTCAAACTTCAGCCCTCTCTGATCTGTCCTAGGCCGAATTTCGGCCTCTAGAATATGCGCAGAAAACTCGGCCTGCCGAGAAACACACATGCGAGCTAGAAGAGAGAAAGCGATTTAGAGAGAGAGAGAGAGAGATGATCTTCGTCCTCCTCATTCGTCCTTCGCTTGGATGCCTAAAACTTATCTTGCTTGTGTGAGATTGAATGGTGCCTTTGTGGAGGAGTTTGAATGCTTTTATATAGTGTTCTGTCTTCACATATGGGTGCGTCTCTTCACTGGAGCCGACTTGACTTGATGGAAGGCTGACTTGACTAGTTTGGAGCCAAAAATTCAAAATTCAAATTTCAAAATTTCTCTCATAAAGCCCACATGAATAACATGTCTTATAATAATTCTTTCAAGGGCTAAACAATGAAAATGACATGAAGAACATGTCTTACATTTACATTATACAAGGGCTAAAATATAAATTATGAAGGCCGACCATAGCTACAAAATTCAACAGGTACACTATAAGATTAAACATGTAGAGTAAGTTTTAATGTTTTTTTGGGATTCAAGGGCATTTGAGGAACATGTTGAAATAACTAGAGGTTACGTTTATGGGTTGTTAATCCCTAGTTTTCATCACTTCTTGACTTATGGCATATGAGGATGGGTTATTAATACCAGGTTGTACTTCAATCGAATCCTTGAAATTAATGGCATTTATCAAACCTTATTAACTGACAGCAGAAATGGATGGAGCAGACATTTGTAAAGAACTTTAGTTTTATTTAACTTTATATGACATGTAGAACAGGTTTGAGAATTTACCGTGTCAAGAACAGGTTTGAAAATTTGTCAAGAACAGGTTTTATTTAACTTGATATGAGTGGAAGGTTTTGAGAGTTGTCATGGAAGCTTATGATCGGCCGGGAAACTTAGTCCTAGTCAGTTCCTTGATTCTTCAAGAAAGAATCTATGAACTGGTAGTTTAGAGTGTTGTATTTGAGAAAATTTAGACAACTTGTGGCTCAGAGAATATGTGCTTATGTAGTGAAATTTATCCAGTAAGCATGTCATGGATATAGAATTGAATTTGGTAACAAAGAAGTTGAAGAGACTAGCAAGCCCATACCTGAAGAAAAGGATGTAAATGGGCTTTAGGAATTCTACATAAGTACACCCAAGTCCTAAGTTTTTCTGAAAGAGCTGACTCAAGGAAAGGCATTTATATTTTTTGCTTGTAATCTCTTTTGTTTGCTTACCTTTATGGGCAAACGTTCATCCTAAGAATAAAAAGGGTAAATCAGAGGCCAGTTTACCCCAAGCCTTAGCAGTGACCTTTATGGGTAAAGGTTTCATCCTATGCTTAAAGAGGATAAATCAGAGGCCAGTCCCCATCCAAGAAGTTATTACCCTTAACCTTGTCCTAAGTTAATGTAGGTAGCTTCATATGAGGTTATGAAGCTTAAGCATGATTATATAAACTGTGAGATGTGAGAAATAGAATTCTAGATGGCTATCTAAAGAAGGACAAAATAATACTTAGCAGACTATGATAATTATAGCACGAGGAAATATGAATGTGGAGATTAGTATGGATTGTCTGAAAAATATTGCTCATTGGCATCACTTCAAAGCAGCATTTGAAGTCAAAGTCGTGGCAACTTATATCCTCTTTCACATTTTAATATCATGCAACAGGTATGTAGATATTTACTAGTATTTCTTCAAGATTTGACACTATCCCAAGGCAACTGCATGTTCCATTTTACTACAGAATTTGCTTATGCGATCTCAGTAATCCATACATTTCCATGATACTAAATCACAGTTTCTGTTAAATTCTTCAACTCTTATAGATGACATGAAATTTTATCCGAATTTCTAAATGTAGTGATGCAGTCTTAATGTAGGGGCCTCTAGTGAGCCTATATTGGAAATATCGAAGGAACAGAAGTATGCTGCTCTTACATTTCCACCAAGTGCGTGTCTCATTCTGCTTTGTAGTTTTTCTTAGGCTGTCAAAGCGACATGGGGAATTCTAGAGACTTCTAAGAGATTATTTAAAGATTAACATCTTATTGTGCAATCAACTATTTTACGATTCATGTTGAATAGTTTATTTGCCAATTCTTTGCGTTAAAAGACTCTTAAATTATATTCTGTATTTAAGGGTATTGGATTGGTTCAACTACTAAATATAGGAGTATCTTTCATATAAACTGGGCATTTAATTACTAAACTACATAGATATCATTGATGTTATTTGTTCATTTTCGTGGCTATTGTGGGTTGTGTTTTCAGGGCGTTCCATATCCCTCAGTCCCAAGGCACAGTAAGCCGAGGCGTGTTGATCTCTACCATTCTAGTTGGCGTATACGACCAGGTTGGCAATATTACCAACTATTTTCTTGGTAGGATTGCTTTTAGTTAGCATCTGCCATTAATTTCCTGAAAATTATGTTAATGTGTTCTTGTTTTCTGTTTTTGACATTAAAATAAAAAAAGTGGAATCAAGAAAAGGAGATGGACAAATGACTGCTGTTGAGGTGGTGCTGTTTCATTACGAAGATATGGGGATCCCAAGAGAGATTGCCAAAATTGGAGTTCGTCAAGGAATGTGGGGAGCAGTCAAGAAAGTAGAGCCTGGAGTACGTGCCTATCAGATGGCACGCAAATCAGATGCTCCATTATCACGAAGTGCACTCATGGCGCGGATTAACACGCCTGTAAGTGACTTAGGAAGCTTGGAAATTCCATCAGATGCAGAGGAAGTGGCTACAAAAACACAAGGAGGTTTTCCTTGGAAATGGGTTATTGTTGGTGGAGCTGTGGCTCTTGCATGTGGACTTGATAGGGGTGTAGTGAGCAAAGCATTGATATTTGGAGTGGCAAGAAGGTTTGGAAATCTTGGGAAAAGGCGGCATTGATAATTTCATTTAAAAAATTGTTTGCACTAATGGCCTTTGACTCTGGTACAAAGGAAGCAGCGTTGGCATTGTTTCTGCATTTAAGGAAGCCATCATTTCAAGTGCAAGTCTATCACCGCTTTGCTAATTTTGACATGTACTAAGTCTATGAAAGTGACATTATTTTCTATCTCTTATGGAGAAGTTTGATTCTTTCCACAGATAACTTGGTTGCTTGTGCCTCGTATTTGCACAAACCAATTTGGTAATAGTACAAAGTCTTAAATTGACTCTGTTCAGCAGCAATGGTTAGCGAGTTATCAGGCTGTTGCGCTATTGCTCCATTGTGAATCGTGATACTTGTAAAAATTCCAAGCAGAGTTGGCAAAGATTTTTAAAGGGTTGAAGACCTAAGTCACTTGGCATTCGTTTTTTCTGATGACAATTGATTCTAGTTGTCAGCAACATGGGAGGTATTATTAGAAATAACCTATTTGATGTTCTACTATTGTAGAATCGTGTGCATACATCTATAATTAGAAAATATCTGTTATTTTTGTTAGAGGGTTACGTTTGAGCCCCGAGTATCAGTAGTTGAGAATAGAGAGTTTCACATTTCAGATGCTCTGTGGTTAAAGATTTTCCTCTCTAGTCCTTGGATTCTTTAAGCACCTGAAAGGCTATTTGTAGTTTCAAGTGTCTTAAAACTCAAAGAGTTGTCATGTGTATCATGCATGTACATGGTATTCATTACCAGCCACGCTGCCTTTCCAATTTACATCACCAGCATTTGGATTACAAGAGTCCTTATATCACAACACAGTATGGAAAGGTACCTGTAAATTGTTTTTTATGATTTCCAGATGATTCTTATATTTAAAACTGTCCAGGATATATGTAGTGCCCATCTTCCTTTGGGTGTTCCAGACTTCTGCTATAATATGGCATTTTTTGTTTGTGCTTCAAGTACCATTGGGCGTGACGGTATGACTATTTTCCTGAAATTTGTTGTTCTTGATAACTACAAAGTAAAAAAAAAAAGCTTTGCATAAGTTGTACCCAATCTCATTCCTTTGAAACTCATGCCATGTGTGTTGTGTAGCCCGTAACCTCCAATTTCACTAGTCAACCAACCACACATGGTGAAATTTTACATTGTTGTGAATATGATACATGTTAGAGATACACCCCCATGGCATTACACAAATTAATGATAAAGTAGATTTTTTTGGTGAAAAGCTTCCTATTTCATTTACTGCATTTACATATCATATAGCCTACAATTACAATTCTCTTGAACACTTGCCAAATAGAGTAAATCTGTGTTTGTGGATTTCCATTATATGTTTTATATTTCATTTAAAGCATTTTACATTTTGTATTATTAGGTATATTTTCATTTTTTTTTTTTAAATTGAAAGGTACATGGAGACAACTAATTTGTAATGTTGCCATTTATGAATCAATATCCAAAATCTTCAGCGTTCTTATTTATCGAGAATAATAATAATTTAGTTTTAAAGTCACGGCCAAGCCATACATCAAATTAGTGTATGAGATTCTCTTGTTTGGGGTCCATACAATGGTTTGACTGCTAAAGTTTATGGACGTGTACATATTTTAATCCCCTTTGGATTTGAACCTGCGACTTCTTAGAAGGAAACACATGTTCTTAACCATTATGCCCGCTCAAGCTGTACTAATAATAATCCAATTTTAAGGTCACAACCAAGTCAGACACCAAATTAGTGTATGAGACCACCTTGTTTGTGGGACAAGGGACCCACTTTCACGGGACAATTTGATTGCTAAAGTCTACAAAGGCATACATATTCTATCTGCCGCTGGATTTGAACTTGTGATTTTTAGGAAAAAACACGCTCTTAATCATTAAGCTTACTGAAATTGCCCAAAATTTTCATAAAAAAATCCATTTTAACATAACTTGTTTTGAATGATGAAATACATCTCTTATTTTTAATATATTCTTAGGTTGGAGGCAAATATCTCTTCGAGAGATTTCAAGGGTAAGATACTTCATTTCTTCTAGATCAATTGGGACATCTCTTAATTGGGTAGATGGCTTAACATAGTACTTAGCAAAACCTTTGTTGGCGCAAAGTGAAAAAATTTCTTAAACTAAATTTTCTTGTTGGTATCTATTGATTGTTCATTAATTATTTTATCATTACCCATTGGCTCTTTAATTGCTTCAACTTTTCCATTCATTATCTGTGAGAAATATGGGGACTAGCACATTGGCATTAAGTTTGGATTGAGCGAATTCAAAACTATATATATATATATATATATATATAAACCATTCAGAGTTAAGAGCTATTGATATAACGTAAACAATTTGGAGATGCAACTTGTTTCTTGTGAAAATTTGAAATGGTATGCCTTCGACTTCCAAATTTTAGGAAGATGCCATAGAATCTACATTTAATGATGTTAAGTTTAATATATATAATTTGTTTGAGTTAAAAAATCAATGATTTGGAATTTAAAGTTTTAATGAAGATATTATTTATATCCACTAAAATTAACATTGGCGAAGACTTACTTGGTTTGCTTTAAACATTTACTTTTGCATTCAAAAAGTAATAAAAACATTCTTAAATCACTATACTTATGATAAAAAATTTAAAAAATGTATCATAACAAATGTTTGAAATTGAGATTTAGCATAGGTATATGGAGGACATTGGAAGAGAAAGTACTTCATATCTTCGACCTTTTTAGTATCATGAAAATGACATTCTTTCCATTCACACGTTTAAAGAATTGTTAATGCCCTACTATGGAGCTTGTTAGTTTGTTCTCATTTAAGTAACATTGATTTTTTTTTTTATTCTTGTTAAAACAGAGATATATTTGATTTTCCAAATTAGGGTTTATTATGTATTTGTAGTATTTTAATATTCTCTTTTTCTCGTTCTTTATCAACCCACAATTTTTTCCATATTTAGATACAATAAGATTTTTATATTATTGTTATTTTGCATAGAGACATCTTTTCCATCCCTTGTGGTTTAGCCAAGACTTGGCATCTTTATGCAAGACTATAAGCGAGTTTGACTAGATTTTGATGAAACCTTAGTAAGTGTAGTCTTCGATGTTGTTTATCTATTTTTGCATGTTAAGTACAAAGTTATAGCCATGCTCTTAATGGGTTAAAGACTTGCTTCTATGAGGAAGATTCTTAAAGAGATTTTAAGACTTGACACGAATCTCCCAAGGAAAATAATAAAATAATAGTTAAAATTATAAATTGAGGATAATAAAATTAAATAATTTAAAAATAATCAGAATAAATAATTAATTAAAATAATCAAAATAAATGGTAATTTAAATAATTACAAAATTAATCAAAAATAAATTTAATTTAAAATACAAAATTGATTAATAAAAAATACAATTTAATATAACCATAACCCTAATAAAAATAATAATTCTATAATAATTTGTAAAAGAATAATTAAATTAATTCCGCCACAATTTTTAAAACCCTAAATTTCACAAATACAATCAAAATTAACAGAATATAATACAATGATTAAAATTATAATTAACAAATCCCAATATCTGTTGGCTAAACATCTCACACATCTCTATATATTTAAAAAATGAGATCAGTCTTTCAACAATTTTTCACATCCCGAAGATGAACCACCGTCGCTAGTTTGAAACGTCGATTGTAAACAAACCTAATGCGATGTATCCGGAAGATATGCTACAGGATAATAAAATCTCAAAAAAAAAATACTAATATTCTAGTTGTAGGCACTTTGGGGATCTCATATTTAAATTTCACATCCAATTAATATCCACTTCACATACATTTGATAGATCCACAATGAGATAAACTAGAATTATATGAAAAAATATGTTTCTAATACTGTTCATATATTTCTAGTTCATTTCACTTCATCAAATGCATGCAAAGTGGAAACAATGGATTTGAGTTTAATTTTGCGTCCACTGAGTGCCTACACTAAAAAAATAGAGTAAACTAGTAAGGAGATGAGTTGAAAATATGATAAAAATGTTTTTTTGTTTTTTGTTTTGTTCCTGCCACAATTATATTTACATTTACAGAGGAATGATATTTATAACTTATTTTATTTTTAGTATTATTTATTTTTAACATTTGTTATGTAGGATGACATGTGGTAGTGACACGATGCCTACAATGTATTTCGTTATCTTTATCTTACTCCTACACAAGTGCATGCTTCCTTTCCTATTTTAGGATATATCGGCCTAGATGGATCTATCTCTGGGTTTATCGAGCGCTGAGAGAGATCAAATATCTCAAAATGCAAATATCTTTTTGAGTGCAAAACTTGAGTAAAGGTTTTCACCTCGAGAGCATTGATTCCTCTCGGTTTAGATCTAGAGGTAAATGGACCTATGCTAGTTTTGATCAACACACAAATACAATATTTCAACTATACGAAATTTTTTATTGTTAATATTCTCTCTTTTTTATGCATGAGTTTTAAATATTTTTGGAGTTTTATACTTCAGTTCTGCAAGAAAACCATCCAAAGAAATATACTTCCAAGAGTTACTTTCCACCATTATTCATGTTTTCGTCAACACTTATGTAGGAGTAAAATTGTAAATGTGTAGTTTTAGTAGTGGTTGGTACCCATCAAAATTTATTAGTTTTCGCCAAAGCAAACCCATAGGATTTGATTTTGTTATTGACTATTATTAATTTAACATTGACCATTGTAGGTTATATTTTTTATGCAATTTTTCATAAAACATAAATTCTAACTTGAGTGATAGGGGCTAACTTGAGTGACATGGATTAAGCTACCTACAATACTTGTTTAATATGGACATTGAAATATTTTACTTATGACCAACATTAAAATATTTTTTGTTTTAAATATTACATATAAATTGAACATAGAATGAGTTACACATGTAATATCAATAGTATTATTTTATGCCGACTCCATAGTTACACATGTAAAATCAATAGTATTATTTTATGTGAACTCCATATCTGTGTTATACTGAAACTTAACTTTGTTTTTTAAACTTTCAATTACTTTATTTCTCTATGAAATTGATGTAAAATTAAAATGAAATTAGAGTATTTTATTTATGGTTGATGTTAATTAATTAATTAATTAATTAATTTTTTTTTTTTTTTTTTTTTTTTTTTTTTTTAATATTATTAATTTTTTGTTTCTAATAATTTTAATGTTTAATATAGTGACTATTTATAATTTTTAAATGTAATGTAAGTAACAACAAATCTCCCACACTGGGGTGTAGAGTGCTTCTTGGCACAAACATTATTCATCTATTTTATCCACTTATCTTTTTATTGTTAGAAATCTTATCTCCCAAGTTTTAGTCATGTTTTTGGGGTTTATTTGTTTTTCTAGGGGTTTTTTTTTTTTTTTTTGGAGTTCATTTATTTATAACTCATTTTACCCTTAGTCAACTCCATTATTGACTAGCTCCATTTTTAACTACACAACTCCATTTTGGGTTAGTTAATTAATGCTATATTAGGGAGTTGTTTTTTAATTGTTCACACACGAATAAGGAATAACATCCATTGCCATTGTTCCTTTTTTTCCTCTTGGAAAAAAAAAATTGTAATTTCATTATCATGAGTATATAAAACTACATATTTTTATACATAGCATGCATGTATTCTGGTATATGGATCCCAAGAAAGATCTTACATGGATGACCTATAACCTTTGCATATATTTATTGTTCTAAGATAAAAATAGCCTATGGCATCACCAAATTTTAGAAAAAAGACCAAGAGTAACATATAAGCTTAACAATGTTATATATCATGTAGATTCATCTCATTGATAGTTCTAAAAGAGAGCAACAAAAAAGCATGTTGTAGACAATAAAGACACTATGTGAAATGAACATAAGCCAAGTAAACCATAATGAAAATCAGTCCCCTAGAGACTTTTCCATCAATGGATGACTATATAAAGCATTGCAAGCTTCATTTTGCTCCAAAATCTACCAAGTCCCAAGATCCATTAATATTCCCTCTTTTGATTGTGCATCATCAACCCCATTTAATTCCCTGTAGATATGTGAAATGGTGAAAATGCTAAAAAGTGATTTAAGCCTATTGATTTCAGTCACAATGGGTAGTAAGCAAAGATTTTGGCATTGAAAGCTGCCATTAACCCATTTGGTCACTAATTGGGAGTCTCCATAAACATGTAAGACTGTAACCTCTTGCTCAAGAGCAAATGTCAAAAGAAGCTTTAGAGCCAACAACTCTACATAATTATTGGTGCCATCAACCATTCCCATTTTCAGCGTAAAATTGTCTCATTAAGAAGTAGAGCCCTTCCACATGAACAAGCTGTACCTTGTGAAACCCTATGAAAAAAAGTTTAGGGCACAAATTTATCAATAAGGACCTCAACAATAACTTTGTAGGATTGAGATGATTTTGGCTTAGGGAGGACATCAAATATAGTTAAAGCCTTGGCAACAAGGGTCTGAGATGGAGTGAACATGTTACAAAAAATCAATATGTTGTAAGCAAGCCAGATGCCCTAGAAGATTAACAAAAGAATTACCTTATAGAATTTTGTATCATGGAGTGAGCACCATTGTTCCTATAATGAAGTAAGAGAGTTCCCTTTCCATTGACATATCAAATCGAGTTTCGCTACAAAGAATGACAAAATATCCAGAGTATAAGAGCATGAAATAAATGAATGTTACAAAAATTGCTCATGAGATATGCAAAGACAACACAAGCTAGGGCCAACTCTTTGTTGAAAAGTAACTAGGTTCGGTCTTCATAGTGACATGTGTAATTGTGATTTTATGTAATTGGTGAAAAGAAGAAAAATAAAATTATTATTGTAATGCTTGTCTCATGGGTTTCATGAGAGAGGAATTTTATTTTTAGTGATGGCTCCCATTGTGAGCCTTTAAGATTTGTCATCTAGTCATAAAAGTCAAATTGAGTCTATGTCATTTATGAAAGACCCTTCTTGGGCATGTTACATTTGTATATGAGTCAATGAAAGTGTCAAATAGCCCTCCAAGACCAAGACAAAGTCACCTCCTTCAAGTCGGCTTCAAAAGAATAATATAATCTCTCAAATGGACACGTCAACTCATCCTCTTGTAGATTTTTACTTGTAGATTCAACAACTTATGTGATATGCTAAAACATAATACAATAATCTACTCTACTCAACAACAGAAACCAAAATTGGTCGATGAAAACACTAATCAGAAAATGAAGAATTTCAATCGCACATAACACAATATTTTTTCTGAGGAAAGCAACTGCTCAAAACCCCGACTATCTATATTTCATTAACCAGAAGATTTGAGAAGAAAATACAATTCTTCTTCAACCCAAACAATCTCTACACAAATACAATCTATCTCACTCACTGCTTCCTAGGCAAGCTTTGGATGAATACAATATGCTCTGCTCAACCTTGAGCTCAACTTGCACAATTATTTCCTATCCTCTGCTCGACTGATTTCCTTTGGCCAATACTTAACCAAATTCCTAGCCTTCCAAGCTCCTACTTCCTTGCGTCATTCTTGAGAGAATTAGCCCATATTTAATTCGGAAATTCTCTGCCCATGAATGTGCAATCCATCCATAGGCCCTCAACTGATTGCATGCACCATTTGTACAACTTGAAAAATTATACAATTGATAGTACATTGTCCTTGAACTCTAATATCAACTGGGTCTTCCTATGAACTGACATGCATGAGTTATTTATGAGTGAATCTTCAGTTAACTGGTGTGGCAGTGAAGATGCATTGGTACCCGTCCCCACTACTAGACCTCCTACTAGTTCCTCCAACAATTAGAACTATTTTAACTAACTATAACTCAATTAGATTGAGTTAATTAATTACAATTTAAAAGAACTCAATAGGGATCACTCTATATTACTTTAGATAGTCTTCCAACTCGAATTTCCTAAGCCAACTAAGTCAAATTAACTTAGTTAACTATTACAAGTTGCTATGAGAATATAATTTTGATTTAATTCCTAGTTTAATTAAGGACAAATTAAATTATAATTTCTAGATGTTATTTTTAACATTTCTTGTTGCTATTTTCAACATTCCCTCTCAACAAGAAAGGAATTCAACTCTATCCTGATCCGATACCTTTGGAATGTTTTGCATGCAACACTTATCTCTAGTGTTGTTGCTACTACAAATTTTGAAACTGAAAAAGCATCCAAACTGAATCAATATGATGCATCTGTCACCAGAGTCTGACTGCTACTAGCTACTGCACTGTCTACTGAAAACTCAACGCTTCTGCTGACTCTGCACCGTGCCATCTGAACTGCTGCCAACTCTGCTTTGTGCTCCCCAGTATCTGACTCTGCTTTGTGCTCCCCAGTATCTAATTGCTGCTAGTCTCTTCCTCTGTCACTTTGACATCTAACTGCATCAACTGCCACTGATCCATCCTACTATTATGTACTGTGGGCTCCTGTATCAAGGTAGTGATCCATGAGACAAGACATCTCAATGGACCCTGCCCAAATTTCTGCACGCTTGGGACTATTACTTTACATTGCCCCACCTCTCAGCTGGAGGAATGGTTGCATGTGCTCCCTCTGCTCACTTTGATCGAAATTTCCCACTACTAAAGGTCTCTGCTTGAGTGGATGCCTCCACTTAGTCTCCTCTCCGCTTCTCTAATTGTGGTTGCTCCACAACTTTATGAGGCTGCTTCTGAGGTTGCATGTTGAGAGGGAATTCATGCTCCCTCTCAACCACCAAGTCTCTCACCTTTGCCTTGCTCCTCAAGGCTTTGCATGCATCTTGTACCTCAAGTGCATACATGTTCTTGACTTGCACACCGATCTGTTGCACTTGTCCCGTGGCGATGTGTCTAAGGAAAACCTTTCCTTTGCTAAAAATCACATCATAGCCATGATTTTCTAATACCGCAATGGAAACAAGATTCTTCTTTAGTCCTCGAACATACACCACATCTATGATTTTGAGAGGGGATCCAGACTCCCTCTGAAACGTAATTGTACTAATGCTGGCCGCGCTATACCTCCGATCATATCCAAACTCTATGTTCTGCTTGAGGTCTTTCTCCTGAAAGTCACTGAAGAGATATTTATTCCCTATCATATGGGATGAAGCACCGCTGTTGAGATACCGCATCTTCCCATTATAGTGTTGGCCATGCATGCAATGAGAGTGAAATCACGTTCGAATTGTGAAGCTAGAGCTTCACTTGTTGCTGCTACTGCAGGCTCCTCCTTGATTGATTTCTTATGTGGGCAATTCATGGCATAATGCTCGTACTCGTGACAATGAAAACATTTGATATTTGAAAAGTCCTTCTTCTTGCTGCCCTCCTTGCCTTGGGACTTTTTTCCCTTGAATTTTTTTTCTTTGTTGACTAATGCAAAGTCCTCTACCACTTCTTTGGAAGAGGTCCCATCTTTGGTGTTCCGTCGAAACTCTTCTTGTACCAAGTTAGACCTCAATCGCTCCCACTCTGGTAGATTTCCCCTCCCATTAATTGAGTTCTGGTAACTGTGCCAGCTCTTAGGAAGTCTTAGGAGTGTTAGGCTCACTAGATCGTCTTCGACAACAGTAATCCCGACACTTCCAAGCTCATCCCAACATTGGGTGAACTTGGTCATGTACTTCAGAATTGAGTCACCCTTCTCCATCTTGATCTTTCTGAGTTTGTCCTTCAGTGCCAACTTCCTATGGTCATTACTATTTTGAAACAGGTCCGTCAATGCCTTCCACATTGCAAATGGAGTTTCCTTACCATGGAGATTCGAGACAAGGTGATCTCAATCTCCTAGGATAATCCTTCTCTCTTTTGCCACACACTTTCTCCATTCAACCAAATATTTAGCATATGATGCTGGAGGCTTTGGAATATCATGATCTATGAATTCCTTTATCCCATTGTCTTCAACCACTACCTCCATCATGTCCTTCCAAGCTATGTAATTCAAGCTACCCTCTAGGGCATACTCAAGTCTGAAACTGTAAAATGACATATTTCTCTTTGAAGTATGAACTGCAAATTCGATTTCACCTGCACAACAAACTCGAATTCTCCACTTCTATACAGTCTTCAGCTCTGATATTATGCAGATTTTTACTTGTATATTCAACAACTTATGTTATATTCTAAAACAAAAAACAAGAATCTACTCTACTCAACAACGGAAACCCAAATTGATTGATGAAAACACTAAAGCAAAAGAGGAAGAATTTCAATCGCACATAACATAATATTTTTTCCGGGGAAAGAAATTGCTCAAAACCCCGACTATCTATATTGCATTAACCAGAAGATCTGAGAAGAAAATACAATGCTTGTTGAACCCGAACAATCTTTTCACAAGTACAATCTATCTCACTCATTGCTTCCTAGGAAAGCCTTGGATGAATACAATATGATCTTCTCAACCTTGAGCTCAACCTGCACAAGTATTTCCTATCCTCTTCCGGATTGAATTCCTTTGGCCAATACTTAACCAAATTCATAGCCTTGCAAGCTCCTACTTGTGCAATTCGTGAGAGAATTAACCCATGTTTAATTGGGAAATTCTCCACGCATGACTGTGCAATCCATCCATAGGCCCTCAATTGATTCCATGCACCATTTGTACAACTCGGAAAATTATACAACTAATATTGCATTGTCCCTAAACTCTAATCTCAACTGGGTCTTCCTCTGAACTAACATGCATGAGTTATTTATGAGTGAATCTTCAGTTAACCGGTGTGGCAGTGAAGATGCACTGGTGCCCGTCCCCACTACTAGACCTTCTACTAGTTCCTCCAACAGTTAGAACTAGTTTAACTGACTATAAATTAGTTAGACTGAGTTAATTAATTACAACTCAAAAGAACTCAACCTAGGCCCCTAAAATTTAGGGATCACTCTACATTACTCTAGATAGACTTCCAACTCGAATTTCCTAAGCCAACTAAGTCAAATTAACTTAGTTAACAAGTACAAGTTTCTACGAGAATAGAATTTTGATTTAATTCCTAATTTAATTAAGGAAAAATTAAATTATAATTTCTAGATGCTATTTTTAACATTTCTTGTTGCTATTTTCAACACCTCCTGTCAAGTTGGCTAATTAAGCATGGCTCAACAACTATAAATAGGCCAGTTTGGATTTCTGTTAGAGACAAAAATTCAGAGTAGATTTTGGTCGTCAAGTTTGCAATTCGGTCAAGGATTAAGGCAAAAGAAGTGTGAAAGGGTTTAAGGAAGGTAGCCTATAATGAATGAGTAAAGGGAGAAGAATATCGAATTATTTCAGGACTCTTTTGGGCTCTGTTTTGTCACACATGCGTAGTAAGGAAGCAACATCTATTGCAAAGGTAACTGAGACTATTGTTGGAGGATCCAAAGTTGGAAAAGTCACTTATAAAAGTTGAACTCATCAAGCCAAAATATGTGAGAGAGTCTCCCCACTAAGTGAAGAAGTAACAAGGTGTAGAAGTTAGTTATTATACTTCTCACATGCTGCAATTAGGGCCGAAATACTATGCAAATCTAAAGAAAAAGGGAGCCAAGATTGAAGGGTAGATGAAAAGAAGGAAGACACATAATTTTGACTAGTATTGACTTGGGCACGAAGAGAAGTGGAAGGGGACTTGTGTCTTGTTCTTGGAGAGGCAAATAGGTCAAGGGTTTTGGTTCCGGTATTCATCAATTGGAATCTCTACAAGAAGAATTTGTTCGGGTTTTCCTCTCAAAGAGTGATAGGTTTTGGCCCTGGCTGATAGCCTATATTATGTGTCTCTTATCTCTTTATGGTTTATGCATTGGTAG
>APFE030976692.1:16462-44470 GCA_000404065.3 Pinus taeda
AAAAGTCTGATATATTGATCTGAACAGTAGATGAGAGTACAACACCCTCTTCTTTCAGCGTTCATACACTTTCCTTGCATAGTGCCTCTGAAACAAAGCCTTTGAACACTTCCTTCCTGGGTGTGCTTTTCCTCCTTGAATTCATGAAGAACTCCTGCTGAGAAGGTTACAAAGGTAGTTTGAACTTCTTTTCCTTGACCATTGATCAAAGGTGGCTCAAGCAAATGTGAAGTTACATCTTATTCAAAAAAAATTACATTTGTACCTATTACAAAAATGTTTTATTGACATGTTGTCAAGAACAACAAAATTACAGACAAAACTAGATGGCCTAAACTCTTGCTTCATCAAAAGAAACAAATTTCACATCTTGTGAATACCTCCATGTCTTTACATCTGCATACAAATGATTAACTAGATAACAAGCCAACAGAACATGCCTTTAAAACAGTTGACCCTTCAAGTCAAGCATGTAGAAAAAGAGCTTTAGTATTCTTTTTCAAAGATGAAACAATTCATTATCATCTACATCTTGGAGACCAAATCAACCTTTCCCAAGTCAATATTGCATGACATGCATGTTTACAACAAAGTAATCAATCCTTCAAGTTAATCACACATACATGTTCAAATACAAGGAAATCATCAACATCCCTGTGTTCATGCACATCATTCTCATGCATGCATTTCGTCCTTCAACTTTCGCTTAAGTACATTGTACTTTCGAAGCTGAAATGAACATAATGTTGTAGCAATAAAGTGAGTCTCCTACTTAACTTTTCCATTCACCTTCTTGGTAAAACCCTCCAACTTGCATTCCATTAACAAAGAAATGAAAATAGATGTGATACATTTCTTTTCACATCAAAAGATATGCAACTTTAATTGGATAAGAACTCTAACCATTTCTTGCCAATCCATTTCAAAGGTCCTTCCTTTGTCTACGCATAAACAACAACATGTGAATCATCTTGAAACACATCATTTATGGAATATTTCTTTCCATTCCTGCCATTCTCTCTTTCCAGCTTCTTCAAGTTTCCTCAAAGCATTGTTGGATTCAGAGTCCAACATTTTTCAGCAATATGTCCTTGCTTATGGAAGTAAGTGCAACACATGTGCATCTCCTCAACAACATTATTTGCCTTGTCCAATGGACCTTTGGCTTCTTGCTTTGTTTCCTTCCAAAGTTTCCTGCATGTGGCCATCCTCTTGCAACAGCTAGAAACATTATGGTTAACCAAACCACAAAAGGAACATGCAATTCTTTTCCCATACTTATATGGAAATTTATCATGCTTAACATAATCAAAAGGAATATGATTATAACCAGATATATACCTTTCCTTTTCACCTTTATTACCTTCATGAGGAGGTGAATCAAATTAAGAAGTGGCTCCCTTTCGAACACCATCAATCTCTTCACTGCTTTCATAGTTTGCACAACTCTTTGGTTCAAGTGCATGCTTATGAACATCTTATTCCTGAAAATGATGTTTCAAGCTATTACATTCCCCATGAATATAATCTTTACACTTTTGAAGTAGAAGACCTGAAATGAAACTCCTTCTTGGAACGGTTTCAATTGTCTTCATGGCAGCTTTGGAACTTTCTCCATAAGATTGTCTGTAGCTAAGACCCAAATACTTAGGCCTTTCCTCAACCATTATTGGCTCAAAAATACCCTGTGCATATTTTCCCAATCCTTTTCCTTCATTTCCCATTTTGGACATTAACTTGGAACCTATGACTCTGGTATGTTTTTCAAAAGAACCAATAAAAACATTCTTAGAGGAAATTGAAGAAAAACTGGAATTGTTTACCTCTTCTTCAAGTTGATACTTGAATAAGGCTTATTTGGAAACAAAGAGCTATGTCTCCAACTCATGCACCCTTTCCAGGTTCATATTTGCAATATGAAGTTGTTTCTCCATTTCCTACAATTTGTTAAAAAGAAATTGCTTCTCTTCCTTCATGGAATTCAATTTCTCTCAAAGTCCAACACTCATTTCTCTCACCATATCCATCATGATGAAAAAGTCTTGCTTCATGTCTTCATCAAAGAATTTTGTGATGAAGGAAGGATTTGAGGACTCACTTGTAGAAGTAGTTATTATCAAAATGAATAAAAGAACTTCAAACAAGATTAACAAAGAGCTTATTCAAACAACCTTTTTCAACAAACCTCCTGTGCTTCAAGGATTGCTTTGAGGTCCTTTGGGATAAGAAGAATGCCTTCAACCCTTCTTCCTTCTTGTCCTCTCATAGACATAGCTATCAATAGCTTTCCCTTCGCCTTTGAAAACTCAAACAATAGTCAGTTTACAAACATCAAGCAATCAATCCTCGATTGTTTAAACACCTTTCAAGTTAAGCAAGAAAATAGATTGCTCTGTTAATCAAGCATCGTGAGCGGGTACTACTTGTATCATGATACAATCTACTCTGGTATAACCTTCTTTGAAGGTGGGTTTAATCAACTTGATGATCTGATATAACTTCGCTCTGATACTACCTGATCTGAAATGGGGACCTAAAGGCTTCTTGTCATGCTCACAAGAACCTCTCCCACTCCAAAGCTTATATTTCCCGAGATCTATGCTTATGATTGATAATTTGTGGAATTAAAAGGACTAGAAATAGGTGTATGCTTTTAGTTTTCCTTTAACTGACCAAATGCATTAATATTATTTGCTTAAACTAAGATGCATCATATAACAGTGAAATAGTGCACCAAATAAACATCATACACATAACAATAATGTAATTAGGAGTTCACCCAAACCTCTTGGGCTACATCTCCGTGAGCTCTAGTAAACTCAACTAGGCTCTTTGGGATTATGGCTTAAATTCTTTTACAAGTTCTACACTCAACTCCATGGTTTACAATTGAACCAATGGGCTTAGAATGCCATCTTACCCCTGGTTTTCCTTACTTTGCAGACAGATCTAGGCTTCTCTAGACTAGACTCCTTCAATTAGTGCTTTGAGCTATCTTTAGCTCTAGCTTGCACCAACTCCATCATAATTCTGTTAACTGTCTCTAGAGCTCCTTCTTTTTTCTTTAGCACACATCAGACATCAGCAATAGCTTGATCATTTGGTCTCTTTGTTGTTCTCTGGTTCTCGGCTCTTAGCTCTAGCTCTCGGCTCTTGGCTCTTAGCTCCTGGCTATAGCTCTCAGCTCTGGATCTCGGTTCTCAGCTCTCATCTCTGGCTCTCAGCTCTAGCTCTTAACTTTGGCTCTCAACTCTAGCTCTCGGCTCTGGCTCTTGACTCCGACACTCGGCTCTAGCTCTTGGCTTTGGCTCTTGGCTCTCACTCTCGGCTCTTTGCCCAGCTGTGAGATCCCTGAAGGGAAACTTGCTCTCTCAAGGGAAAACTTCTGAAGGGAGACTCCTGAAGGGGCTCCTTTCATCGCTTGGCTCTCTAGCCTTTGAAGAATCCTCTGACTCTATGGCTTCCATCCATTCCTTTGTGTGCAATCATGAGGAATCATTCCTCTGTGGCTATGTGTCTAGCCCTCTGGCTTTGTCACTCTATGGCTATGTGTCTAGCCCTCTAGCTCTGCGTTCTTCATAATTCATTCCTGTTACAGAAACGCCTGGTTATAGGATGGTAATGAGAATGGGAGCCATTACAAAGAAAATACACAGGCAGCCTTTCTTTGGGCAAATTCCTGAAATCGGAACAAAAATTCCAATACACAGCAATACACTGAAAATCCACAAATCCAAATTTTCAAATAATATGCAATCGTGTCCATAAAACCTTTCAGGTCTGTGCTCTTTATCGCATATCACAAGTCACTTTTCCCAAAGGTCATGATCCACCTCCCATGCCTTTTTCCAATGCGATCAACTATCGCCAATCGCTCTATCGGCATATCGCAAGTTACAATCGCATATGTAAACGACCTTGGTACGGGGATTCGACAATCACCGATTGTTGATCACGCTATCGGCACATCGCATATCTCATATCACAATATCCAACAGCCTAAGGTTTGTGCAATGTCCATTGTATGGTTCCGATGCGATATATATATCACCGATGCCAATTGCCGATCCCACTTTGTCGCTATCACAAGTCTCTTTGCCCGGGGTTCCAACATTGCATGAAGGCCTTCCTATGATGCGATATATCGGAGGTCGCAATTAGTGATACTAAAGGCCTACGGTTAAGTCCTCCCTTTGAACCCTTCTAATGTGATATTTATATATAACTCTGACTTTGACCCTTTTATTTATCTCACTCGAGTTATATGTGGTTTGAACCATTTAGCACCCTTTACCACTTTTATGAAGTCTTTTAGACTTAGAGGTCTATCCAAGATCCATTTTGGATCAGAAGAGTCCACCGGGACAACTCATCCCATAAGGAAGGCCCAAAACCCTGAAAGAGGATATTAGGCTCAAAAACCCAAAATCCTAGAGCCCTGTAACGAAGATCAAAGTGGCGAAATAGGGTTAGAAGCTTGGAAGCTCAAAGGCCCAAAAGCTCGGAATCCCGTAATTTTTACAAAAATGAATTTTCCAAAATTTGCAGGAACTAGGGCATCCAAGCTCAAACTCAACATAGTGGAAGAGTGTGCAGGCCTACTTGGAGACGAAAATAGGTAGAAATAGGTGAAAAAAATTTAATTCACAGATAGAGGTGTACAGGTGGGACCATACCCATAAGGTTCTGATAATTGATTTTTAATGAGGCATCGGGCACTAGGGGCCCCAAGAGAGAACACAAAAGATAGGCATGGAGGTGTATTATGGTGGGCCATGCCCAGAATCTCGAATCCCATATATTTTTAGAGTTGGAATTTAACAAAAGCATCGAGATTGGGGGCTTTGAGCATGAGATTAAAATTTTACATTAAAAGAGTACCGAGGGTGGAAAACATTTTTACAAAGGAATTAGGCCCCTGATAGGCCTTAAAAATGCTTAGTGCCCAAATGGATTAGGCATCGATCATGAGAACCGGTCCTATGGGAAAAGAATGCAACACCCAATTAAAAGGGCTTAAGGACTAAAATAAGTGGATTTGGTAGTATTTTCTCTAATAAAATAAAAAGGCTCTGAGAGTTATATTTGGTAGTGTAGCTAAAGTTTGGAACATTCTAATAAAGACTTTGGGCTTGTGCATGGAACGGGTTGACAACTATTTTTGGTGGTTCTTGGGCTCTGAAATCCTAGTAGTGGCATGGATGGGTCATCGACTAGTTTAGTGAAAGTTTTGAAAGAACTACCAATTAAGTGGTAGATTTGGAAATTCAAGTAAAACTAGAGGTTCACCAAATTTAGAAAAGCCTTACTAAAACTTGTAACTCACAAGAATTGAGCAAAGCAATAGCGTAACTTAGAAATTCTTGAAGTAACATGTGAAGAAAAAAAGAATACTTAGAGAATAGGTTCAGAGGACAATTTATGAACAAAAAAAAGGAAAAAAATAAGAAAACCATGCAGAAAGATAACTCAAGTCTAATAAAAAAAATAACAGTCTAGAATTATTTAAAAGTATAATTCGAGTAGTAGAGTGATAGTGATCTAGGTGGCTCTAGAGACACAAACAAGACAATGAGAGCTTATGAAAGCTAGAAAACAAAAGTGATTAGAATGCTTTCGAACCAAGACCATGGCATAGATTTCATTGTCCTGATCGTGGCGGTGTGAACGATTCTTCAATCCGATCTTGTATGAGGGAGAACGAGCTAGCCAAAGTTTTGGTCAAAGTTGGGTTGTGGGCCAGGTTTAAGTGTCCTACAAATTGACCGTGTCCCGAGCATGGAATCCGGCTCCCGAAGATGGGCAAAATTGTGGCCTCGTTAAAATGCCCAATATCCCTTATTTTTAAAAAATATTAAAAGTGACTATTTATTTGTTTTCAAATAAAAAATATATAAAAAAATTTGGTGGTGGGCCATGAGCCCTGCCACTACCGTTACACCCAAACTAAAACATAATAAA
This sequence comes from Pinus taeda, assembly GCA_000404065.3. NCBI lineage: Eukaryota > Viridiplantae > Streptophyta > Pinopsida > Pinales > Pinaceae > Pinus > Pinus taeda. The sequence continues at coordinate 22,424 of APFE030976692.1, forward strand.
AAAAATATTTAAATGGCTCAGTAGCCATTACCCTGCCAAGCCCTCCACCTTCCAAACTCTCGTAACCATATTAATATTAATATGGGGTGGGCGAGGGCCACCTCTGGTGAACTCGGCCCAAACCCCCAAAATGCCACCATGACACTTACCATAAGCCGAGGGTGGCGGGGCTTGAACCTGCTCGGCCGGTGCAACCAGACCGCCTCCCGGGCACCCTCAAATGGTACCAAAAATGCCCCTAAAACAAATGCACCCCCAAAACATTTAAATGCACCATTTTGAATTGCGGGAGGTATGGGGTGGGCCACATAATGTGGACCCAACCACCCCATTTAAATACATGTAGATCTTTTTTAAAACAAAAAATGTTAAAACATGGAGGGGGCGGGGTTCGACCACTCGACCTCCTCCACCTATTTCGGTTCCTTTACCAATCCGCCCAAATGGATTTGTTGGTAACTCTGCCCGAAAAATTATATATACTTTCATTTGCACAGTGCACCCAGGAGCATGGAGGAACCAAGAGCGGGCACAAAATTCGAGGCAACACTTTTTTTTAATTAATTTTTAATATAAGTGGAACCATGATTGAGCAAGATTTCTAGGAGGGTGAAATTTTTGTAGTGTCCAAATTAGACAAACTTTATATTGATCTTACACCTCTCAACAACATGAACCCGATGGTGTAGTCAATTTCCTGATCTGAGCAGTCGATTTTCAAAGGACTCGAAGGAGGGAATCTTTGAGGAATCTAGGGGGATCTAAAAGATTCCTTGAGCCCCAGATTCTCACTTTCTCAAAATTCAGAAATTTGACAGTCAATTTTGCACTGTTTGATGCCACAAATCTAATGGAGTGTTGAGATTTTCCATTTTCTCATTCTATATTTTGGCCACTTTCCTAAGCGGAGTGCAGGTGTTAGCGTTTAGCATGCGAGAAATCATTCAATGAGATTTGATGCCATAAGATTGATGGTACAACCAACTTCAGTAGTTTGACATCCGCTTCCTCAGATGGCCCCTAGATGTGAGGTATATGCAGTGCGTTCATGTACTTCTTTTGCTATGCATTATTTTGCACAAATCCCTTTTTGATGTTTGATGAGTGATCTTCTTTCTTACTTGTTTTCATGATTCCTGCTTGATGTGATGAGGAATCATTTGTGGGATGTATTTGTTGTCATGAGTCGTCATGTTTTATTTGAGATCTCCTTTGTCTTCAAGTTGATGGGATACTCATGTTGTCTCCATGTATATTTGCATTTAGATCCCTTTTATGCCATGTTGGTGGGATGCTCCTGATTGTCATGCATGAGTTTATGTCATACTGATATGAGTCCTTTTTGACTGAGAGTTCCTATAGCAGAACATCTCTTGGAGCCACTCCTACGTGAGGGCATTTTCCTTGTATGATAGCGATGTCACCTCTTATGTACATCATCACTATTGACAACACTTAATGTAGCGGCCTACACCATCTTGACACCGGGGCTCTGAGATGTAGTCCCTCCTGGACAAACTCTGTTATCAACGTCTTATGCTTTCATGTGTTTCTGAATGTCATGCTCCTCTTCTTTATAGCATGCAGATGTATTCATTTATGTTCTTTTAAAAATGAAATTTAACACATCATGAAAGTAAAAGGTCTTGGAAGGGTCCTTTGTCACACCTGGACCTGGATCAAGTGGTATTAGAGCAGTCTTTGCGTGGATGTGAATTTTAAGCGTGAACAATTGAACGTGCAGCGACATAGGATGAAAAAGCGATGTACGAGACCATGCTCAAAATTTCCAAAAGGTGGAAATAATGTATGAAACTCATCAGAAAGAGACTGAGGAAAAGGAGTGATTGCAGCTTCAGTTGCAAGTGATGGAAGAGGCCCTGGAAGAACTGAAGCACAAAAAACAGAATCTTGAAACAGAGAGCGCTAAATTGAAGATGCGTCTACGTGAAGAGAAAGAGGAAAAATAGAGTTTTCTACAACAAATGGAAGCTAAGGTCGAGGCCTTGGAAAAGCTGCAACGTGACCCATGTGAGGTAAAAAGTAATTCTCTAAATTCATGTATGTGTCATGATGATGATTTCGCTGTTTTTGAAAATCATACCACAGGAATTGGCTCCAAACTGTTGAAAAGATATGCAACTTTAATTGGATAAGAAATCTAACCATTTCTTACTAATCCATTTCAAAGGTCCTTCCTTTGTCTACACATAAACAACAACATGTGAATCATCTTGAAACACATCATTTATGGAATCTTTCTTTCCATTCCTACCATTCTCTCTTTCCACCTTCTTCAAGTTGCCTCGAAGCATTGTTGGATTCAGAGTCCAACATTTTTCAGCAATATGTCCTTTCTTATGGCAATAAGTGCAACACATGTGCATCTCCTCAACAACATTATTTGCCCTGTCCAATGGACCTTCGGCTTCTTGCTTCTTTTCCTTCCAAAGTTTCCTACATGTAGCCATCCTCTTGCAACAACTAGAAACATTATGGTTAACCAAACCACAAAAGGAACATGCAATTATTTTCCCATGCTTATATGGAAATTTATCATGCTTAACATAATCAAAAGGAATATGATTATAACCAGATTTATACCTTTGTTTTTCAGCTTTATTACCTTCATGAGGAGGTGAATCAAATTAAGAAGTGGCTCCCTTTGGAACACCATCAATCTCTTCACTACTTTCAGAGTTTCCACAACTCTCTGGTTCAAGTGCATGCTTATGAACACCTTATTATTGAAAATGATGTTTCAAGCTATTACATTCTCCATGAATATAATCTTTACATTTTTGAAGTAGAAGACCTGAAATGAAACTCCTTCTTGGAATAGTTTCAATTGTCCTCATGGCAGCTTTGGAACTGTCTCCATAAGATTGTCTGTAGCGAAGACCCAAATACTTAGGCCTTTCCTCAACCATTATTGGCTCAACAATACCCTGTGCATCTTTGTCCAATCCTTTTCCTTCATTGCCCATTTTGGACATTAACTTGGAACCTATGACTCTGGTATGTTTTTCAAAAGAACCAATATAAACATTCTTAGAGGAAATTGAAGACAAACTGGAATTGTTTACCTCTTCTTCAAGCTGATACTTGACTAAGGCTTATTTGGCAATAAGGAGCTATGTCTCCAACTCATGCACCCCTTCCAGGTTCAGATTTGCAATATGAAGTTGTTTCTCCATTTCCTGCAATTTGTTAGAAAGCAACTGCTTCTCTTCCTTCATGGAATTCAACTGCTCTCAAAGTCCAACACTCATTTCTCTCACCATTTCCATCATGATGAAAAAGTCTTGCTTCATGTCTTCATAAAAGAATCTTGTGATGAAGGAAGGATTTGAGGACTCACTTATTATTATCAAAATGAATAAAAGAACTTCAAACAAGATTAACAAAGAGCTTATTCAAAAAACCTTATTTAACAAACCTCCTGTGCTTCAAGGATTGCTTTGAGGTCCTTTGGGATAAGAAGAATGCCTTCAGCCCTTCTTCCTTCCTGTCCTCTCCTAGACTTAGCTATTAATAGCTTTCCCTTCGCCTCTAAAAACTTAAACAATAGTCAGTTTACAAACATCAAGCAATCAATCCTCGATTGTTTAAACACCTTTCAAGTTAAGCAAGAAAATAGATTGCTTTGTCAATCAAGCATCTTGATCGGGTACTACTTGTATCATGATAAAATCTGCTCTGGTATAACCTTCTTTGAAGGTGGGGTTAATCAACTTGATACTCTGATATAACTTCGCTCTGATACCACTTGATCTGAAATGGGTACCTAAAGGCTTCTTGTCATGCTTACAAGAACCTCTCCCACTCCAAATCTTATATATTCCCAAGATCTATTCTTATGATTGATAATTTGCAGAATTAAAAGAACTAGAAATAGGTGTATGCTTTTAGTTTTCCTTTAACTGACCAAATGCCTTAAGTTTATCTGCTTAAACTGAGATGCATCATATAATAGTGAAATAGTGCACCAAATAAACATCATACACATAACAACAATGTAATTAGGAGTCCGCCCAAACCTCTTGGGCTACGTCTCCATGAGCTATAGTAAACTCAACTAGGCTCTTTGGGATTATGGATTAAATTCTTTTACAAGTTCTACACTCAACTCCATAGGTTTACAATTGAACCAATGGGCTTAGAATGCCATCTTACCCCTGGTTTTCCTTACTTTCTAGACAGATCTAGGCTTCTCTAGACTAGACTCCTTGAATTAGTGCTTTGAGCTATCTTGAGCTCTAGCTTGCACCAACTCCCTCAGAATTCTGTTAACTGTCTCTAGAACTCCTTCTTCTTTATTTAGCACACATCAGACATCAGCAATAGGTTGATCATTTGATCTCTTTGTTGTTCTCTAGTTCTCGGCTCTCGGCTCTAGCTCTTGGCTCTTGGCTCTCAGCTCTTGGCTATAGCTCTCGGGTCTGGCTCTCGGTTCTCCATTCTCGGCTTTGGCTCTTAGCTCTAGCTCTTGGCTCTAGCTCTCACTCTAGCTCTCGGATCTGGCTCTTGGCTCTAGCTCTCGGCTCTAGCTCTTGGCTTTGGCTCGTGGCTCTTGCTCTCAGCTCTTTGCCCAGATGTGAGCTCCCTGAGGGGAAACTTTCTCTCTCAAGGGAAAACTTCTGAAGGGAGACTCTTGAAGGGGCTCCTTTCTTCACTTGGCTCTCTAGCCTTTGAAGAATCCTCCGACTCTGCGGCTTCTCTCCGTTCCTCTGTGTGCAATCATGAGGAATCATTCCTCTATGGCTATGTGTCTGTCCCTCTGGCTTTGTGGCTCTATGGTTGTGGATCTAGCCCTCTGGCTCTGCGTTCTTCATAATGCATTCCTATTACAAAAACTCCCAGTTATAGGATGGTAAGGAGAATGGGAGCCATTACAAAGAAAATACACAGGCGACCTTTCTTCGGGAAAATTCCTGAAATCGGAACAAAATTCCAATACACAGCAATACACTGAAAATCCACAAATCCAGATTTTCAAATAATATGCAAACGTGTCCATAAAACCTTTCGAGTCTGTGCTCTTTATTGCATATCGCAAGTCGCTTTGCCCAAAGTTCATGATCCACCTCCCATGCCTTTTTCCAATGCGATCAACTATCGCCGATTGCTCTATTGGCATATCGCAAGTTGCAATCGCATATGTAAAGGACCTTGGTATCCGGGATTCACCGATCACCAGCTGCTGATTACGCTATCGGCGCATCGCATATCACATATCACAATGTCCAACGGCCCGAGGTTTGTGCAATGTCCATTGTATGGTTCCGATGCGATATATATATCACCGATGTCGATTGCCTATCCCACTTTGTCGCTATCGCGAGTCCCTTTGCCTAGGGTTCCAACATTGCATGAAGACCTTCCTCCTATGCGATATATCGGAGGTTGCAATTGGTGATATTGAACGCCTGCGGTTGAGTCCTCCCTTTGAACCCTTCTGATGCGATATTTATATATAACTCAGCCTTTGACCCTTTTATTTATCTGACTCGAATTATATGTGATTTGCACCATTTAGCACCATGTACCACTTTTATGAAGTCTTTTAGACTTAGAGGTCTATCCAAGATCCATTTTGGATCAGAGGAGCCCACCGGGACAACTCATCCCATAAGGAAGGCCCAGAACCCCAGAAGAGGATATTAGGCTCAAAAACCCAAAATCCTAGAGCCCTGTAATGAAGCTCAAAGTGGCGAAATAGGGTTAGAAGCTTGGAAGCTTAAAGGTCCAAAAGCTCGAAATCCCGTAGTGTGCATGGAACGGGTTAACAACTATTTTTGGTGGTTATCGGGCTCTGAAATCCTAGTAGTGGCATGGATGGGTCATCGACTAGTTTAGTGAAACTTTTGGAAGAACTACAATTAAGAGGTAGATTTGGAAATTTAGGTAAAACTGGAGGTTCACCAAATTTAGAGAAGCCTTGCTAAAACTTGTAACTCACAAGAATTCAGCAAAACAATAGCATAACTTAGAAATTCTTGAAGGAACATGTGAAGAGAAAAAGAATACTTAGAGAATAGGTTCAGAGGAAAATTTATGAACAAAAAAAAGGAAAAAAATAAGAAAACCATGCAGCAAGATAACTCAAGTCTAATTGAAAAAAGTAACAATCTAGAACTATTTAAAAGTAGAATTGGAGTAGTAGAGTGATAATGATCTAGGTGGCTCTAGAGACACAAACAAGACAAAGAGAGCTTATGAAAGCTCGAAAACAAAAGTGATTAGAATACTTTCGAACCAAGACCAGAGCATAGATCTCGTTGTCCTAATCATGGCGGTGTGAACGGTTCATCAATCCGATCTTGTATGAGGGAGAATGAGCTAGTCAAAGTTCTGGTCAAAGTTGGGTTGTGGGCTAGGTTTAAGTGTCGTACATATTGACCGAGTCCCAAGCATAGAATCTGGCTCTCGAATACGAGCGAAATTGTGGCCTCGCTAAAATGCCCCATATCCCTTATTTTTGAAAAAGATTAAAAGTGACTATTTATTTTTTTTCAAATAAAAAATATATAAAAAATTTGGTGGTGGGCCATGATCCTCGCCGCTACCGTTGCACCCAAACTAAAACATAACAAAAAAATATTTAAATGGCTTAGCGGCCATTACCTTGCCAAGCCCTCCACCTTCCAAACTCCCGTAACCATATTAATATTAATATGGGGTGGGCGCGGGCCACCTTCGGTGGACCTGGCCCACACCCCCATAATGCCACCATGACACTTACCATAAGCTGAGGTTGGCGGGGCTTGAACCCACCCGGCCAGTGCGACCGGCCCACCTCTTGGGCACCCTCAAACGGTACCAACAATGCCCCTCAAATAAATGCACCCCCAAAACATTTAAATACACCATTTTGAATTGCAGCAGGTATGGGGCGGGCAGCATAATGCGGACCCAACCGCCCCATTTAAATACATGCAGATTTTTTTTTAAACAAAAAATGTTAAAACATGGAGGGGGCAGGGTTCGACCACCCGACCTCCTCCACGTATTTCGGTTCCTTTACCAATCTGCCCAAATGGATTTGTTGGTAACTCTGCCCAAAAAATTATATATATTTTCATTTGCACAGTGCACCCAGGAGCATGGAGGAACCAGGAGCGGGCATAGAATTCGAGGCAACACTTTTTTTTAATTAATTTTTAATACAGGTGGAATCATGATTGAGCAAGATTTGCAGGAGGGTGAAATTTTTGTAGTGTCCACATTAGACAAACTTTATGTCAATCTTACACCTCTCGGCAACATGAACCCGATGGTGCAGTCAGTTTCCTGATCTGAGCAGCTGATTTGTAGAGGTCCCGCAGGAGGGAATCTTTGAGGAATCTAGGGGGATCTAAAAGATTCCTTGAGCCCCAGATTCTCACTTTCTCAAAATTTAGAAATTTGACAGTCAATTTTGCACTATTTGATGCCCCAAATCTGATGGAGTGTTGAGATTTTCCATTTTCTCATTCTATTTTTTGGCCACTTTCCTAAGTGGAGTGCAGGTGTCAACGTTCAGCATGCGAGCAATCATTCCATGAGATTTGATGCCGCGAGATTGATGGTACAACCAGCTTCAGTAGTTTGACATCCGCTTCCTCAGATGGCCACTAGATGTGAGGTATATGCAATTTGTTCATGTAATTCTTTTGCTATGCATTATTTTGCACAGATCCTTGTTTGATATTTGATGAGTGATCTTGTTTCTTACTTGTTTTCATGATTCCTGCTTGATGTGATGAGGAATCATTTGTGGGATGTATTTGTTGTCATGAGTCATCATGTCTTATTTGAGATCTCCTATGTCTTCATGTTGATGGGATACTCATGTTGTCTCCATGTATGTTTGCATTTAGATCCCTTTTATGCCATCTTGGTGGGATGCTCCCGATCATCATACATGAGTTTATGTCATACTAATATGAGTCCTTTTTGACTAAGAGTTCCTATAGCAGAACATATCTTGGAGCCACTCCTGCGTGAGGGCATTTTCCTTGTATGATAGCGACATCACCTCTTATGTAAATCATCACTATTGACAACACTTAATGCAACGACCTACACCATCTTGACACCAGGGCTTCGAGATGTAGTCCCTCTTGGACAAACTCTGTTATCAACAACTTATGTTTTCATGTGTTGCTGAATGTCATGTTCATCTTCTTTATAGCATGCAGATGTATTCATTTATGTTCTTTTAAAAATGAAATTTAACACATCATGAAATTAAAAGGTCTTGGAAGGGTCCTTTGTCACACCCAGACCTAGATCATGAGGTATTATAGCAGTCTTTGCGTGGATGTGAATTGCAGGTGTGAACAATGGAACATGCAACGACAGAGGATGAAAAAGAGATGTACAAGACCATGCTCAAAATTTCCAAAGGGTGGAAATAATGTATGAAACTCTTCAGAAAGAGACCGAGGAAAAGGAGTGATTGCAGCTTCAATTGCAAGTGATGGAAGAGGCCCTGGAAGAACTGAAGCACAACAAACAAAATCTTGAAACAGAGAGCGATGAATTGAAGATGCATCTACATGAAGAGAAAGAGGAAAAATAGAGTTTTCTACAACAAATGCAAGCTAAGGATGAGGCCTTGGAAAAGCTGCAACATGACCCATGTGAGGTAAAAAGTAATCCTCTAAATTCATTTATGTGTCATGATGATGATTTCGCTATTTTTGAAAATCATACCACAGGAATTGGCTCCAAATTGTTGAACATAATGGGGTATGAAGGGAAAGGCTTGGGCGTTAATGGCCAAGGAATTGTCAACGCCATCAAAGTAGAAGAATTACCCCATCAGGCAGGACTTGGGTATGTCAGAAAGGAAGTTGAGGAATGTGTCGTAATAGCTAGCGAACCACCAACAATAGATTATGAGAGGCCCTCATCAGTTCTTTCCAAATTGACAAAGGAGGTAAAAGATGTTGATTTCCTTCATTTTCATCTTCACATAGTATGATTTTTGTGGGAGATGTGGAGATCCAAATTACAGGGACAAACACGAGGCGCCTTACCAGGATGAAAAATAAATTGGTGTTAATAACCAAAGCATAACTCAACCTTTGTAGGTTGTACATAAACATCGATTTGCAGGCTTGGGATACACCGAAGGCGAATGCTCGAAGGTGTTAGATTCTTCCGAGACATCGTCGAAATCATCGAGGAAAGAGAATGATGGGAACACATCCCCATCATCCCATGGCAGTTCCCATTGTAGGGAAAGAGCTAAGGCAAGCTCTTATCACCATACTTACACCAGAGACGACAATGAAAGGTATAACCACTCTCAACATTCGTATGTTCATTTCGATATAATAATGTTGTTAGAGATGAGAGTAAAGCATGACATTAAAAAAAATGTACCTTTTGTGATTACATAATAATACATTTTCTAAGTGTTGGAAAAGAATCACAACACACAAAAGGATGAGGCGTGAAAGACCCTCTCAACAGCAGGTAAAGAAACATGTTAAGCAGATCTGTAGGAAGAAGATATATTGCAGCCATTGCAATAGAAGTGGCCATTAAAGAGCCACATTTTTGAGGCTCCATCCAAAGTAGCGCCTTAAAGACAAAGTGTCGGTGCATGAATCAGGTGAAGCAGTTGTTCAACCATCGAATGTACCACACGGAGGCAACCCATTCACCTTGATAAGTAAAAAATGGTTTCTAGATATGTTAGCATTTCATGGTCATGCTTTTGTAAATCATTTGTTACATTTTAAAATGTAAAAGTGATGATGTGTTTTCCATCACTTGTTTAGCAACAATGATGTCTAGTCTTATTTTGAGTTGCACGATAAATGGTGAAAGTGATGTCATGTTTCCATCACTTGTCAAAGAAAATAGTGTTTGGCTTTATCTTTGTAAATCATGTGTTGCAGTGATGATGAATTTTCCATCACTTGTTAAAGCAACTTTAATATGTTGGCCTTGTTTTCGTAGCTGGGGTATTGTTTCCATTTTGATGTAAACTTGACCATCGAGTATGTGTTATAAACTCGTGGCAAGTGTGGGACGCTTGGGTCATTAGTTGGTGATGAAAGTCAAGCATGTAATTTGCAAAACATTGTACTACAGATTGCAGAGGTTTCAAGTGTCGTCTCATCGCTTAAGGCTCCGAAGAACAAAGGTGAAGGAGAGGGAAGCGATACCTTGCAGGACGCTTGTGATGTAGACACATTACAAAGAAGTTGCAGATTATTTTTCATGCTTTTGTAGGACCAAAAGCTCCTCAGTGGGGAGGATTGATCTAGGTGGCTCCAAAGATGCACACAAGACAAAGAGAGCTTATGAAATCTCGAAAACCGAAGTGATTAGAATGCTTTTGAACCAGGACCACAGTGTAGATCGTGTCGTCCTAATCACGGCGGTGTGAACGGTTTGTCAATCCAAGCTCGTATGAGCGAGAATGAGCCAGTAAAAGTTCTGGTCAAAGTTGGGCTATGGGCTAGGTTTAAGTGTCCTATAAATTGACCAAGTCCCAAGCATGGAATCTGGCTCTCGAAGATGGGTGAAATTGTGGCCTCGTTAAAATGCCCAATATCCCTTATTTAAAAAAAAAAATTAAAATGACTATTTATTTGTTTCCAAATAAAAAATATATAAAACAATTGGTGGCAAGCCATGACCCCCTCCACTACCCTCACACCCAAACTAAAACATAACAAAAAAAATATTTGAATGGCTCGACAGCCATTACCCAGCCGAGCCCTCCACCTACCAAACTCCCGTAACCATATTAATATTAATATGGGGTGGGTGTGGGCCACCTCTGGTGGACTCCATGCACACCCCCAAAATGCCACCATGACACTTACCATAAGCCAAGGGTGGTGGGGCTCAAACCCGCCTAGCCGGTGCAACTAGCCTGCCTCTCAAGCACCCTCACACACTCCCCCACATTGACTCATCAAACGGTACCAACAATGCCCCTCAAATAAATGCACCCCCGAAACATTTAAATGCGCCATTTTGAATTGCGAGAGGTATGGGGTGGGCCACCCAATGTGGAACTGACTCCCACATTTAAATACATGCAGATTTTTGTTAAAACAAAAAATGTTAATACATGGAGGGGGCAGGGTTTGACCACTCAAACTCCTCTGCCTATTTCGGTTCCTTTACCAATCCACCCAAACGGATTTGTTGGTAACTCCACCCGAAAAATTATATATACTTTCATTTGCATAGTGCACCTAGGAGCATGGAGGAACTAGGAGCGGGCATGGAATTTGAGGCAACATTTTTTTAATTAATTTATAATACAGGTGGAACCATGATTGAGTGAGATTTCCATGAGGGTGAAATTTTTGTAGTGTCCAAATTGAACAAACTTTATGTTAATATTACACCTCTTAGTAACATGAACTTGATGGTGCAGTCAGTTTCATGAACTGTGCAGCTGATTTGTAGAGGACCTGGAGGAGGGAATCTTTGAGGAATCTAGGGGGAATCTAAAAGATTCCTTGAGCCCTATATTCTCACTTTCTCAGAATTCGGAAATTTGATGGTCGATTTTGCACTATTCAATGCCACAAATCTGATGGAGTGTTCAAATTTTCCATTTTCTCATTCTAGTTTTTGGCCACTTTTCTAAGTGGAGTGTAAGTGTCAGCATTCAGCATGTGACCAGTCATGCCATGGGATTCAATGCCATGAGATTGATGGTACAACTAGTTTCAACAGTTTGACATCCGATTCCTCAGATGGCCCCTAGATGTTAGGTATATGCAGTGTGTTCATGTACTTATTTTGCTATAAATTGTGCTGCACAGATCCCTATTTGATGTTTGATGAGGGATCTTGTTTCTTTTTTTCATGATTCCTGCTTGATGAGATGAGGAATCATTTATGGGATGTACTTGTTGTCATGATTCGTCATGTTTTATTTGAGATCCCATTTGTCTTCATGTTGATGGGATACTCATGTTGTCACCATGTATGTTTGCATTGAGATCCCTTTTATGCCATGTTGGTTGGATGCTCCTGATCATCATGCATGAGTTTATGCCATATTGATAGGAATCCTTTTTGACTGAGAGTTCTTGTAGCAGGACATCTCTTGGAGCCACTCTTGCAAGAGGGAATTTTCCTTGTATGATAGCGACATCACCTCTTATGTACATCATCACTATTGATAGCACTTAAGGCAGCAACCAACAACATCTTGACAATGAGGCCCGAAGATGTAGTCCCTCCTAGATGAACTCTGTTATCAACAACTTATGTTTTCATGTGTTGATGAATGTCATGTTCCTCTTCTTTACAACATGCAAATGTATTCATTTATGTTCTTTTAAAAATGAAATTTAACACATCATGAAAGTAAAAGGTCTTGGAAGGGTCCTTTGTCACACCAGGACCTGAATCAGATAGAGGTGTAAGGATGAATGCGAGAAGAATTGTTAGATAAATTTTTTAGATCAAGTTATATAGAAGTGAGGTGTTGTTTTGGTGATGTTGTTGTAGGTTATTTTTGAATGGTTATTGAAGTAAAATTATTTTTGAAGGAAGAGAAGGCATTTATGGCTCTAGTGAGAAAATGAATGAAATATGATCCATTGAGTGTCTAGCAAGTTGTAGCTTGTAGATTAGGGGTTGGTGCTCCTTCCAGTGGTTTGTGGTAAACAAATGGGGTTATAGCTCCATTCATTTGTAGCTGATATATCAGGGATTTGTAGCTTCTTGCTGGTTGTAGCCAGAGACTTGTAACAACAAGTTGTATCTTTCCTTGTGAAGAAATAAAAGAGTCGCATTGAAGAATTTATCTGTTCTTTGTGTGTTCCAATAATATTTCTGATATTAATTCCTAATGTGCTTTTTAAAATTGATTTTTGAAGCATTTAATGGTGTCCCAATATTATTACATGAAATAAAAGGAATTAATTGGTAAAAATTCCTACAATACTGATTCACCCCCCCAGTATTGTGCCAGTTTCCAACACAGTATTCTCACCCTATAACTCTTATTGAGAGAAATACAAGATTATTTTTAGAAGACATGAAATATTATATTTTTGACTCACTAATCATGTAGATGGATTCATTGAAGACAAAAATGAAGCAAGGAGAAGAAAATATGCTTTGCTCCGTTTTTGTCATTGATGTGTAAGGAAACTGATGGCCCTCTCAATTAGACATAAATTAAGGCCCATGCCTCTAAATTAGATATACATTAAGGCCCATATGACCATCCTTCACCACATTAAACCTATCTTTTGCATTAGATAATGTATTTTTAAATTTGATATTTCATTAGGAAGGTTTATGGATAATTTCATATTTGTGCCTAATATTATTTATTTTTCTGGAATATTGTGAGAATATTGGGCAAATTATGAAGATTTGGAGGAGGTGATAACTAAGGGGATTTTCTCCCTACTACAAGAGGATAAATATTAAATAATAAATAAACAAGATATTTTGGAATTATGGCACAAATTCTAGAGCTCCAATGATTGAGAAAATATAGGAATGTGTTCCCTGCCATTAATGCAGGTTCCTAGTATTGGGAACCATATCCACTAATCAAGGGATTTTGGTGGGGAAATCTTTCTCCTTTCATGGGGGATGATTCTTAATCATTTTGTATAAGTACCAAGTTGAATTTTTCTCTAAGGGTGGATTTTTATTACTCTTCTTGTGGAGAGAACTCGTATTTTTCCAGCTCCACTGTCATTTCTTGCAGGGATGTAATTGTATTTATGGAAATAATGAAGATTGGTGACATTTTCATCTTATAAATATTGTTATCCTTCATAGGACTCTGAGTTTCATTGGGCTTGGCTATCCCAAGAGCCTCAAAGCCCTTTTGTATCATTTACCTTTATTATTTTCACTTCTTATTGACATCCATCTCTTATTCTTGGTTTTATCTATTTTTGCATTTAGTATTAATAATTTCTTATTGTAGGATTGGGTTAAATGGTTGAAGCAAGTTATTTTGTAGGATCACAAACATCATGTCATCATTGGAACAGATTTTAAATGTCATAATAATCATTGAGTTACTTGGATTAGTTTGCTTATTCCCAAATCTAGATTTCTAGAAGTCCTTTGTGCCAAATAACATTGAAATTCTGCTATTTTTTAAAGCATGCTAATGAGATTCAATCAAGTCGATTCCACTTGAATTAGATCAAAAACACATTCTAGTTAATAGCAAAAATTACCCAATTGCATTTTCAATTGATTAGGTTATGAATTTGATAGATTTACTAGCTCACTAATGCTCGAATTTCTAGATTTTAGACTAGTAATTTTGTGTCATTTTTTAGCATCAGTTAACATAGGTATTTTTGAGTGATTCCAATTGGAATGGAGATCTAATACATCCTAGTGAATAAAGAAAACAATTCTCCCATCCAATTTGGATTTGATTTGGTTTGTCATTCAGTTAATTATAACTCCCTATAGAAAATCCGTTGTTTCCTGTAGTAAACTACATGAACCCCTGTAGTAGCCTTCCAACACGCATATACTTGCCTAGATTCACTCAAGAAGCTTGGTTATTGTCCCTTAGGGTTGAATCAAGACTCCTACACTCTAAAACAATTATTAGGTAATACTAAAGACCACTTAGGACTTTCATTTTTACCCATGCAAAACATTTCAGTGATTTGGGTTGATGGACAAATTTTTGAAATGAATAATACAATGATGATTTTATTGGTTGCCACATCCAATGAAATTTGTTAATGGATCTAAACTCTTTGAAATGTAATGTTTGAAATTTATTTTAGGATATTTAGTTTATGCAATTAGAATAGGTTTCTTTCCTTTTTTTTTAATTTCTTGCAATTGGTTAAGGTTTCCATTTCGAGCATTTCATTTTTTACAATTAGTTTAGGATTTGATTTCATTACATGAATTCCATTACCTCAAGATAATGAAGGAAGGAAACATTATATGCTACACATATAGTGCTGACACGTCTTAATTTTTTACGAACCTTGGGTTGATAATTAAAGTTGGTAGCCTTGGGAGTTACAACATTCTTGTTGCAATACCGAGGCTCATCACTTTTTGGCGGCGTTGTCAGGAAACATGTTGAAAGCTATAAGAAGGTATGGAAGGTGAAATAAAGTGTGGGAAAGGTCTAATGGTGGAATAAGGTATAGGTAAAGAGAAAATCACCCATGGCCAAGCCCATCACTCCAATAAGACCAGATTGGACTATGATAGCTTGCTCATGGTAATTGGAAGATAGAGGTTTAGAATCAGCAAGCTATGAAAACTTGTGCAGAAGCAAACAAAGGAAATTATCACCTCCATACCATCGATCAATCATCAACTCAACAGCAACATGCATGTCTCTCCAACAACCATAAGGTAGGTACATGTATGAAATATTCTTGACCTCTTCTCTTAAGAATATTATAGTTATAAATTTGTTGTCAATGCATGAGAGATGAGGTTTTATAAGCTAAGGATGGGTCAGCACTCTCAACCACCTTCAACTAGTTAACTGTAGCCCTCTCCTTCACTCATGAAATGTGGAAAAGCAAAATTAGGAAGGGTGATGATTTCGAGGAATGGGGACAACAGTTAAAATAAGAAATTCTTGCAAAGGCCAAGTCACCACAACACTCGAAGCCCTACATCCACTTCATATCCAGAATCTATCTATCATTCATCCATCCCATTTCATAAGAAAAATATTAATATTTTTCAAGAACAAACCCTACACTCTATCTCACCCGAAAGATTTCTTGAAAAAACACATAGAGCATATCCTCTCCATTTTCACAAATATACACTGCTCCCTTTGAGCTCTAACATCATCATCCAAACCCTCTACATAATTTCTCATCACTCCCATATAGTTAGAAGACCCTGAAAGAGGAGGAATGATTGCTACAGGAAGGCAGAATGTTGCTACAAGAAGGAAGAAAGGAAAACTTGTGTTAAGACACAAAGGGCAGTGCATAAGAGATACCTAATCAAAGCAAAGAACTCCAAGGCCATTAGGAAATCATATAAGCTATAAAAGAGAAGAAGAAGGCAACAAAAGGAAAGAAGGAATTCACCATCAAAATAGAACTCAAACTATGGTGATGAAAAGAGACTTTCCAAGAGGTCTTTAATCTATCTCTAATTTTTTTCCAAGGCCTAGAAGATGTTATAGAAATGGGAGAAAGTAATAGAATTCAAGTTGAGGGCCTACCCTAGGGTTAGACTATCATTTCTACTCAAAACAAGTTTAAACAGGGTTTCTTGTAGTACTACAAGAACTTCTACAAGGTTTCCTATAGAACTACATGAAACAAAAATTTACTATAGAATGTCCTATTTCTCATCTAAATGCATTTTGAAGGTTTCAGAGGTGTCCAAATGGTGGAAAAAGGTACCATAATGTTGGAAAAGGATGTGTAGGGCCTTGCTAAACTGAAAAATATTCAAGAATTTGTATTGAATAAGGGAAAGAAAGCAAACTAATGTTCTCACGAAACACTGTGATTTTTTCTATTCACAAACAGTTTTGGAAAAAAGAGTGAAAATGGAATTAAGGTTTCAAGGGAGAGGATATGAATGAAATGGATCTACAAACCAGAAAAGTTCACTTGCAAAGAGGAAAGTTATGTTTTTTTGGTTCGAAGACTGTTAAACAATCATGAAAAGAGAAAATATATTTTTGTGATTGTTCTTGCAAAAATTACAACCAAAATTATTAAGAGAAAGGACTATTGAATGCACAAGATAGAGGCCCCCAGGGCCATGAATGAGGCACAATGAGGTCACTAAGTCTCTCAAAGGATGAGTAACACTTTAGTAGGGGGGTTATGATGGGCCTCTAAATTAGACATAAATTAAGGTCCATCTGACCATCCTTCAACACATTAAACCTCTATTTTTTCTTTAGATAATGTATTTTTAACTTTAATATGTTCATTAGGAAGCTTCATGGATAATTTCATATTTGTGCCTAATATTATTTATTTTTGTGGAATATTGTGAGAATATTGGGCAAATTTTGAAGATTTGAAGGAGGAGATAATTTAGGGACTTGCTCCCTACTATAGGAGGATAAATATTAAATATTAAATCAACAAGATATTATGGAATTATGGCACAAATTCTGGAGCTCCAATGATTGAGAAAATCTAGGAATGTGTTCCCTGCCATTTAATGCAGATTCCTAGTATTGGGAACTAGATCCACTAATCAAGGGATTTTGGTGGGGAAATCTTCCGCCTTTCATGGGGGATGATTCCTAATATTTTTTTGTAAGTACCAAGCTAAATATTCCTCTAGGGATGGATTTTTATTACTCTTCTTGTGGAGAGAACTCGTATTTTTCTAGCTCCATTGTCATTTATTGCAGGGATTTATGGAAATAATGAAGATTGGTGACATGTTTAGCTTCTAAACCTTGGTCTCGGTTCATGTATACTTGAGCATGCAACAAATCAGTTCTCAAAATTCCAAGTGTTGTTCGCAGGACAACCACTTGTAATTTATAGGGCCTTTTGAATTTGAATTCAACCATTCCCCCCACATTCGACCCATTAATGCTAGATTGGTGGCAGACTTTCAAGAATCCAACCCATAGAGTTTGCCTTAAGTGCCTACCGCCTGCTCCATTTGGCCTCAAACCAACCATCAAATCATGAATAGTGACTTTAACAGCCACTTTACGGTAGACCTACGCACTAGCGCAACTATCTTTGCGCTATCGCAAACCCTATGACAGTTCGCTACTTCGCGCAATCCTGAAATCGCGCAGCTCCTAGAAGTGTAGTTTATAGTCCTGTGCCTCCTTCCAGCTACCTGGAGCGCTAAGACTGTGCTTCTATCAGCTAGTCAGATGGCTAGGCCACTTGTGTATGGCTTCAATGGATTGCCATTTACCTTTCCTGGGAAGGTATCTCCATTCAACTTAACCAACTGGACCACGCCACCATCAACAATCTCCTTAATAACATATGGCCCTAACCAATGCATCCTGAATTTCCCTGGAAATTTATCAAACTTATTGTAATATAATAGCACCAAGTCATTCACCTTAAAGGTGCATAGCTTAATATGTCAATTGTGCCACGCCTTTTCATGCTTCTTTTGGATCTGCTAGTGAAACCTAGCCAAAAATATCTCTTCTTCCAGCTCATCCAACTGTGCGAGCTTGTCTTCCGAGGCTCTACAATTTTTCATATCTATGAGTGCTACTATCTACAGACTAGGCACGATATATTCCTAGGCATCACTGCTTCAACCCTGTATACTAGCCTAAAGGGTGTATATCCTATTAACTTCTTACACATCATCCGATAAGCCCATAATACTATAGGTATGCATAGGTCCTAATCATTTCGCTGAGTGTTGCAAACCTTGGTTAGTGCGTTTTCAAGTACTTTGTTGAATGCCTCCACTATCCTATTAGCCTGCAGGTTATAAGGTGTGCTCTTTTGATGATACACTTGAAATTCCTCCGTTAATGCACTGATCGTCTCATTCAGGAAGTGTGTACCACGATCACTCATCAAGAACTTTGGAAAGACAGATCGCGTTAGTACATGCTCAAATAGAAACTTCGTGGCAGTCGCGCCCATGCAATCCTTCACTGGCTGTGCTTCTACCCAATGAGTTAAGTAGTTCGTCGCAATGATAATGTACCTCGCGCTTGCCTTTCCTTACGGCTGAATAGGTCCTACAAAATATGTTCCCTACTTTTTGAAAGGTTGCAATGTAATTTGGGGATTAAAAGGCATTTCATCCCTCCATAGTGGACTACCTATTCTTTGACATACGTCGCATGCCTTGCAATATGCTTTGAATCCTAATGAAGGGTTGGCCACCACAACCCTGCGTGTAGATTCTTCTATGCAGTTGCTCTCCTTGAATAATGTCCTCCCACGACACCCCCATTAGTGTCCGTGAGGATGCTATTTTGTTCAAACTCAGGTACATACCTTTACAGTATTTCATCATTCCCCATCTTGTATATATGCCCAACAATGATAGAGAAATCTATCGTGCACACCATTAATTCCTTCTTTTGGTGGCCAAAGTATCCTTCTAGTGAAATTAAAGTTGTTAGGAAGTGTATTATATCCTCCAAATGTACAGTTGTGATGCGCACAGCAAAAAGCTACGCGTTAGGTAATCCTTCCTCCAAATTAGTGGGCTCCTCCCCTGTCTCAATGTGTGATAGGTGTTCTGGTCTCGTGTTCAATCATCTAGGCTTCACAACAATTTCAAAATCGTATTCCTGGAACAATAAGAGCCATCTGTAGATGCACCCCCCAACATAGGCTTATTGACCAGGTACTTTAGCGCGGAGTGGTCCGTATACATCTTAAAGTAGTCTCCTAGCAAGTAGTGCTGATACTTCTGGAGCGCATACACCATATCCAGTCCCTCGCATTCAGTGGTGGAATAATTATTATCTCCTTTGGGTAATCTACAACTTGTGAACATGATAGGATGGTCCAAGCCTTCTTTGCCATCCTGTGCTACGTCAATATGTACATGAAATTCTTTCTTCCAGTTCAGGAAGACTAGAATCGGCGTGGTAACCATCTTTTCTTTCAATATATCTGGGCTTTTCTTGCAATCATCATTCTAGCAGAACGAGACATGCTTCTTCAATAATTTTTCCATAGGCATGGTGATTTGGGCATAACCTTTGATAAAATTTCTATAATATCTTGTATGCCCAAAGTAGCACACAACTGTTTCAAACTTATGGGTGCTTCCAAGTTTAGAGTCACCATGATCTTCACAGGGTCTACCATCAGCTCTTATATGAAAACCACATGCCCCAATAGGTTCCCAAAAGGAAAGCAAAACTGACACTTCTTGAGGTTGAGCGCAATTTAGTATCTTCGACAGGTATCAAACATCAAACACAAGCTCGCTACATGGCACTTAACCAGTCCAAATATAGTCTAGTCATCAAAATATACCCCCAGGAACTTATGAATAAATTCCTTGAATGTCGCAACAACCATGTGTGAAAAGATAGCAGGTGCATTCTTCAACCCAGAGGCATTACAGTATATTGAAAGCAACCCCACTCAACCGTGAAGGTTGTCTTTCTCCTATCCTCTAGTGTGATTTTGATTTGATGGTATCCAGAGAACTTGTTATGCTCTTAACCTGCAAATGATACCCAAATACAGAATATGCGAAGAAAAGAGACCCAGAACACAGAATATGCAAAGAAAACATACCCAGAACACAGAATAACAATGATTTTATTATTCAGAGAGTAATGTTCACTTGCCTCTTCGAGGGGGAAACCTCCAACAGAGCGGAGATCGATTACAAAATAAGACATGATACTCCTCGCAGGGAGTTTCTATCCTTTATATATGACTCATACGTGCAATACCACGGGCCAATACCGCATATTACTAATACCATCTATCTAATACTACAGCCCATTTGCAGCTAACTGTGGTTCCGTTATTAATTGCGGATTAACCACTTACAATTATTAATATGGGCTTTATTGACTCTTGACTATGACGTGGTTCCATTACATAGATAAGGGGGTTAGGGTGGGACCCTAACATGCCCACCCCCTTAAGACTAGCCTTGTCCTCAAGGCTGAAGCTGCGGAAACTGCTGCAGAATAGTGGCTGGCTCCCAAGTTGCATCTTCTGGAGAGGTGTCTTTCCATTTGACTAGGACTTCCTTAATCATGCGGCCGCGCAATTGCTTGACTCGTGTGTCGAGGACCTGTTCCGGTTGAAGCCAAATGGATCCTTCTTCGTCCAACTCTGGTAGACTCGTCTGAATTCTGCAATTATTCCCAATCACTTTCTTGAGGCATGAAACATGAAAAACTGGATGGATTTTCGCAGTAGGTGGAAAAGTCAGCTTATAGGCCACTTCTCCAATGCGTTGAAGTACTTGATATGGTCCGTAGAATTTGGGAGAGAGTTTCTGACATCCTTTATCTTTGAGTGATGTTTGATTATATGGTTGGAGTCATAAAAAGACCTGATCCCCTTCTTGAAATTGGCGCTCTGAGCGATGCTTGTCTACCTGTTGCTTCATGCGGTTCTGAGCTTGGTGAAGATTCTCTCGAAGATGGGCGAGCATAGTTGCGCGGTGTTGTAGGAGTTGATCCACTGCTTGGACTTTTGAGCAGCCCTTGAGGTATGAAGTAGGTGAAGGCGGAAGTTGACCATATACTACTTCATATGGAGTCATTTTGGTGGTGGTATGATAGTTGGTGTTATACCACCATTCTGCCAGAGGTAGCCACTGTACCCAAAGGTGTTGTTTTTATGAAGTAAAACACCTAAGGTAGGTTTCTAGACATTTGTTGACTGCTTCAGTTTGACCATCTGTTTGCGGATGGTAGGAAGTGCTGAGTTTTAGTTGAGTGCCTTGTATTCTGAAGAGTTCCTACCAAAAATTGCTGGTGAAGATCGGGTCGTGGTCAGACACAATAGAAATGGGCATGCCATGCAATTTGAAGATCTGATCCATGAAAGTTTGAGCAACCAGGGTGGGTGTAATCTAGTGGGGGAGAGCACAGAAATGAGCATACTTCGACAATCGGTCCACAACCACCATGATGACTGCCTTGTTCCCTGACTTTGGAAGACCTGTAATGAAATCCATAGAAACTTCGGTCCAAATGGATGCCGGAATGGGCAATGGTTGTAAGGTGCCTGGTGTGCTGACTGTTTCCCCTTTGTGGCGTTGATAGACCTCGCATTCGGTTACGAATGTAAGGATGTCCTTTTTCATGTCTGTCCAGAAAAATGATCTTCTGGTGCGAGCATACGTCTTCTGAAAGCCCGAATGTCCTGCAATGGGCGATGAGTGCATCTCCGCCAAAATGCGACTTTTTAAGGTGGATGTTGGTGATATTACGACTCTGTCCTTGTAGCGAAGAATATCATCCTGCCACGAGTAGCCCTTGGTGGAATTTGGATCGGCCTGTATTTGAGAAATGAGTTGGGAGAGCTCGGGGTGTGAAAACCATTCTCTGCGAGCTTCTTCAATCCATTCTGGAATGGGGAGGGAAATAGCTAGCAGGGTGCTTTCTTCCTCAAACTGGCGAGATAATGCATC
>APFE030976692.1:57136-134849 GCA_000404065.3 Pinus taeda
TTAAAGTGAAGTAAATTATGTTGTACATAAATCAAGAAAAGAGAATGCTGAACATGAAAATACTATACAAGGCTAGTACGAACAGGGGCCCTCCATTCACATAACCCAAGAAGATTCAAAGTGTTGAAAGCTCCAAAACAACACTAGTTCTATTACTCCATATGCAGAAATTTACAGTAAAAAGTGCTAGAACAACACTATAAAAACAGAGTTTTAGAAACGCTAAAAAATTATAACAAGTTCACTAACATACAGCAAAATAAAAAGTCTCTTAAGCGTACGCAGACACAAGTATTTATAGGCATCTGAAGGATAGCCTATGCGTGCTGCTAGAAACAGAAAATAACAAACTGTCATGTGCAATAAAAACTAAATAGACACGTTATGAGCCTGCGTGGGTGAGCTGGAGGTCCTGGTCGTCATGGGGATTAAATCCAAACTTATATTATGTTCCCCACGTCCTTCAAAACACGGGCAAGCCACCGTCTGAGCTGACGTGACCAAAAAGCTCATGCATCACCGTTAGCTGCCTTCGTTGACCGGATCTTGCCCCTGTTTGACCAGAGGTATGGATGACGTGGATGATTGAACAAATGGCACAGGAACCTCGAGCACCTTGATACCTAAGTACCCATGTGGCTGGTTTGGCAAAATGGCACGTGGAACCTTGAGAACAACAAAAAGGCTGCGGAATCTCCAGATGGCTGCGGAATCATCAGATAGCTGCGGAATCGGCAGAGAGCTGCGGAATGCCTATAAATATGTCAAAATCTAAACAAAACAGTCACACATTAGCAAAGCTCACTTGATCATGCTTAATGACATCTAATGTAATGATCTGGGTGGTTTTACATTGAAAATGAGGCAAAAGAGAGAGGTAAGTGATGAAAAACAGTAGGTAATAGTGGATGATGAGGTGTAAGTTAGAGGCTCTACACACACATTAGACTTCATGGCATAATGACTAACCCAATTCACTCTATTAGCATAACTATAATAAAAAACATGCAATAAACTAATGAAAATGGTGGATTAAGCTAAGTTAGGAGGCAAAATGAGCCCATATAATTACCCATTTATGGGCCTCATCATCACCCCCCTACTAAATGTGTTGCTCATCCTCTGAGCAACTAGTCCATCTCCTCATCTTTGACGGCCCTGATGGCCTCCCTGAAATCCCATTCTTCTTATGTGAGGTCCTCTTCTTTGTCATGGAATCCTGCCTTTCTGTCAACCTCTTCCCACTGCTATTGTTTTTCTTCCTCTTTTCTACCTTCCAGTAGGCCTAGTAGTAGCGGGGGACTCAATTTGAGGCCAATCAAATTTGCCTTCAAACTCTGCATAGAGCGCTTGTATAATGGCATTCTCCTTAATGCTTCTTTCATCCTTGTTGGGGAGTGATACTCCCTGATTTGTAGACTGTGTGGGAGAGTCTTCCCCAAGTAATCTTTCCATGTCCTCAAAATGTGCAATGGCCTGAGCTTGCTCATTGATATACTTAGGGGAACTTTGAGGATTATTTGCAAGCAACTGATGGATGCTGATGAGAGCCATGGGGTCGGATGGCTCAGCTCTAATCATTAAGGGTTCATTTTTCTCCTTTGCCATCAACTTTTTGATTTCTATTGCCCTTTTCTCCTCATGATTCATCCATGATTCCATGGCCATCAGTTGCAAGTCCCATAGCCTAGCATTGGGGTCCCATAGGTTCATATTGGTGAGGGCCATGTTATGTAGATAGAACTCTGTTATCTTTGCCTTGTCTTCTACTGAACTTTGGTCACATAGGTCTATAAACTGTTTATAATCTTAGAAAGGCATCGTGCCTCTCTATGCCAAAGTCTTTATCTGAAATTGCAGCCATTGGTCTTTGAGGTATACTCTATATGATTTTGCTGGTGTTCTGCACTATAGTGCCTCCATAGACCAGCTGGCCATGCATGCCAATTGTGTCTCCTTTTCTTGCAGCTGTCTTCTTAGCAACTCATTTTCTGTTTCCAAGTGAGTTCTTCTGATTGCCTCTTTATGTCTTACAACACTTAATTCATAGCCCATCTCTCTAAGTTGGTTCTCCATGTGGCCAATATCCTCTACCCCCTTGGATTTTGAAATTTTCATCCATCTATGGCTCCTTATTCTTTCTTTCTCCAGCTCAAGGAAAAGTGGGACTGCAAATTTTTGTGGAATGATTTTTCCCCCTCAAGAATATTGTAGTAAGAGCCCAAACTAAGCTGGGGGTCAGGTTCTTGAGTCTCTGTTGCTCCCTCCTTCTCTATTTTGGTGTCTTCCTCCTCTCTTTATTCCTCAGTTTCCTCCCCTTCTTCTCCTTGCTGCTCTTCCCCCTCACTTTCAGAAGGACAATGGCCATATGTGAGGGCCTTTATATCATCTTCTCCTATCATATTTCTGAAGATTTCCCATGCTATGGGGATTGTGAAGGTATGGAGGCCTTCTTCCACTAATAGTTTAATCAACCCATGGTGAGCCAACTAATCTAGACCTCTTGCCTTCAACTTAATGCTGGAATCTATAAGGGACTACAGAGGAAAATAGGGAATGCTGAGTTTCCGGGGTGTTGGAGTGTCCATGCCATATCTCAGCTCATGGAGGAGTCTGAAATGGTAGCCATAAACTATGCTATACCTTCCTTGACAGGAAATATACTTGATAATTTGGTAACTGAACTCATCCTAAGGGTAAGGTATGTTTGTTCTTCTAATGCCATTTTTGTCTTCTACAGGGTGTTCATTTGGTTGGAAGAAGTTTTTCTTGGTATATTGCCCAATTGGCTTTTCATATTTGCTCCAAGGTAATCCAAGGGGAAGGCTGGTAACCCTAATGATAAATTCTAGGGTGATTTCCATGGAGAGACCCCTCAAAGTAACAATGGCACGGGTCCTTGAGTGAGGGACTAAAGAAAGGGCAAACTCCTGAGCCACTTCTTCATCAAACCCTCAGAATTTTTCAAAGAATGGCATCCAATTTTCTCTGGTAAAAATGACGACTACTTCATGATGCTCATGGATCCTAGTTGAATTTGTGGGCCCCTTCCTCATGAATCCCCCTGTCATTTTTCTTATACCCCTTTTGAACACCCAAAATGGAGATGGAGACAAGAATTTTCAAGGAACAAGAAAATAGAGAAAAACTATGTTTTTTTCTTTTTTCTTTTAAGAAAACAGGCAGATTTGTTTCCTTTTTTTCTTGGAATTCCTCCTCCTACAAGCTCAATTCCTCCTTAAAACTGTATCATTCCTTGCACATATTAATAATCAAGGTGGTTATGCACAAAACCTACCTCCTCACGCCATAAATTGAGAAAAAATCTCGTGTTTTCTCCTTAAAAATTGCTTACTACCCCTCTTGTAGAACTGGTTGTAGGTGCTCCTGTAGAACCTATTACTTCTCCTGTAGAACAACGGTAGCAGAAGGATGGCTGAAAATGATAGAGATCGATGGTTCCAGTGATGGGGTGAGCTAGAAAAAAGGTACGTTGTCATATTTGGACCGTTGGTCCCCACTGCCTTGTCATCATGAATCCTCATGACTCCTTCTCGCAATCACTTCCCATCATTACATCAGAGTTTGTATACCCTCCACAACCTGTCCTTTGGATTTTCTGTGAGTTGACTAGGCACACGTGTGGTGGCATCTCCAAATGAGCGCAATCAACTAGATGAGGGTGGCCAATTAACTCGTCGCCTTTTCTTGTTCAACCCTAACCATCTCATTCGCTTATGCATATTTTTGAATTACACATATGCAACAGAGGAGAGGGTTAGACACTTACCTGCAAGTCGAATGTTCGTGTTGTGGTGCATCTTGGTTCCTTTGTTGCTGCATGTTCATATTTCAGTTGCTGAATTCCTATACCTCCTCTGATGTATGCTTGTTTCTCCCTAATGTGTGGCTTGTTTGCTTTATGCAGGTACCTTCCCAGCTGGATTTGATCTTTAGGAGTCTGCTTCAACCTTCAGATTTGCACCCTCATGCTACTGATGCTAGATTTTAATGGGACAGTGACTAGTTTTGTCCATATCTCCCAAACAGTAGACTGGATTGAACTGAAATTTTCTGATCATGTTTCTATCATCATTATGCACCTCCCATAGAAAAATTTTGGTCAATGGATGCACGGATTTCGAGACAAACTGAAAATGGTTGAAGGTGATGGAGGCCGATTTCCTGGAAACTGTGCATTGGAATTGGCTAAAATTGCTTGGGCATGTTACCATCATCCATATGCATCTCCCCATGCAACAATTTTTTAAATGGATGCATGGATATTGAGAAAATGGAAAAATGGCTGAAGGTGATGGAGGCCAATTTCTTGGTAACCTTGCACTAGAAGTTGCTGAAATTTATTGAGAATGTTACCATCATCCATATGCAACTCCCAGTGATTTTTTTTTAAAAATGGATGTACGGTTTTCAAGTTATGGAAAAAACAAATTTTTGCTCTGTGAATTTATGCATCCTATAGTTTTTTGGACAGCGAGGAAAATGAGCTTGGGGTGTGATGCAAACTTGAAAATGATGGAAGAGAGGTTTGAAGACTGCAGGAGGATTTATAAATCTTGTATGAAGCTTCCATGTTCCCCAAACTACCTTTAAAATCCATTTCTAGCTCTCTGTAATTTCTACAGGAGCCTCCTGTAGAAAACACAGTTTTCGAAAAAGAAGCACAGTGAGGTGAAAAGAATGTCAAGAATGATGGAGAAAGGTGAGGGAAGGTAGGATAGGTGTTGTTATTAGTTTTAGAGCTCCATTGGCACCTATTGCTACTTCCTATAGTCCTCCTGCACCTACAATACAACTGGAAATTCATTTTTATTTTCCTTTTTTCTCTATTTTTTTTTTTGAAAACAACTAGGGCGTCTCAGAGACGTTTTCACCTAGGGATCTTATTATTTTTCCTCTTTTTTCTTCTTTCCAACCCATTGACCGTCTCATGGAGGTTTTTGATCAAATCCTCTTTGAGGCACCTCCAAGGAGGTTTTCACCTTAGATTTTTTTCTTTTCTTTTATTTTTCATTTTTTTTTTTCTCTCTACCCTACCCTACTTGAAAAATAAAATCATTTTCAAGTATAATAATACTTTTAATGGAACCATGTGCACATTGAGATGATAGACAAAATGATGTGGAGGCTGGAAATGTATGCTTTAACATATATCTGGATTTTAGAGACCAAATGATTTGACTTTGAAGGGATCAAGCATAGTTGAGGAAGAGAGTGATGCTGCAACTTAGTGACTATTTGGAACCATATTTCAATATAGCTGTGATGTCCTTGGCCCTTCTACTGATCTGGATTATTCTTTATGTCTTCTTATACCATGACCTTCATATCTTCCTCGTTTTTGCTGATTTTTCTCTTGAATACATGGAGGATTTGATGGTAACCATGAGGGAGATTTCTCGATCTCTAATTTTGATGTCTCCTCTTCATCAAGTGTAGCCCATGGTTCTTTGATATTTTGTTTTGAATCTTCTTCTGCTGGATGTGGTCCTTCAACGATATCAATATAATCTCTCTTTTGTAATACTATTCCTGAGCTATGGTGAATATCATTGAGCTCAAGAGGAGTTGTTCAGAAGTGTTGTACCTCAGCATTGTAATTGGGTTGAGCTACTTCAATGTGCGAGTTTGGAAAAGGTAGTATGGGTAGTTGAGTGGGAGTGTATATTGGAGATGGATGTGGATGGGGTTGTGGTTGGGTAGGTGGTGGACGCAGAAGAGTGGGAAGATAGATGTATTGGGGCCTCCACTCCTGATGAGATGCATTCCACTGAATTTGCAGCTGAGCATAGGGTTGAAATGAATGGGTGGATGGTTGGGCATGATATGGAGATATGAAGGACCAAGGAGGAGGTGTGGACCAACAAGGATGAGCAGGGGGGCCCCAAGAAGGTATGGATGTTACTTGGTTGGGGTTGTAGTATGCCTGAGATGTCCCTTGCATCCCCTGCTGATATGGTCTAGGTCCATGTAGCCTCCTTTGGTTTATGTAATAGATCTGTTCAGTGGCTCCTTCAGCCCCTTGGTATACAACTTTAAGTTCGGGCAAGGAAGGGCACTTATCTGTAGAATGATCTTCTTCACAGACTGAACAAACCTCTATAGAGTTCAATGGACATTCGTTCCTAGGATGCCTTTTGGTGCACCTAAGGGAAAAAAGGGCCAAATCCCTCTCTGATTCCTCTTGTTTCTTTTTGATATGTAAGGCTTCCATTCTCATGGCAAGAACCTAAAACATCTCACTCTTGAGGTCTTCCAACATGCTTCCAATTTCACCTTTAATGGATGAATTGGAAGAAAACATACTGCTCCCAACATTTTTGTTTTCATCCATTGGCTCTAGAGGAATGTTTTCTTCTTCTTCTTCCCCTATAGGTTCTTCAAACATGTCTAGTTGTTACCTAAGGGTTTTTCTTGATTGTAGCCACCGAAGAAGAGAGTAGTTTGGCTATGTGAAGCAGTGGAGGTGTTGGGCAAACATTTTCATGAATTATCTCTATTGCTACGAGGCATGAAAGGAAATATTTTTGGTTGGTTTTATTTCTTTTTTCCCACACTAATAATACCTGCAAAACTGAAATTGATTGAACAAAACAAATTGCAACTAACTGAAATGAACTTGCTAAAATGAAATTGCGGAATGGTAAAGGAAAGCAAATGAAATGCATAACTAGAAGCAAGGAAATGACTAATCTAATTTTGCTGAAATGGAAATTGTAGAATTGAAAATGAAAGCAGGGAAATTGCTGAAATGGAAATTGCAAAATTGAAAAGGAAAGAAAGGAAATGCAGAAACTAAAAGAAACAACTATTCTATTTTTGCTGAAATGAAATTTTCAGAATTGAAAATGAAAGCAAGGAAATGCAGAAACTGAAAGAAACAACTACTCTACTTTTGCTGAAATAAACTACTTAGCAGAAGGTTGCAATAGAAAATAGAAGAAAGCAGAAATCACAAAATACTCTGACGCTTCCCCGGCAATGACGCCAAAAAGTGGTGAGCACCAGTATTGCAGCAATAATGTTGCAACTCCTGGGGCTTCCTACTTTACTTTTATCAACCCGGTAGTTTGTAACAAACTTGGAAGTGATGGTGTTGTATGCACAAGTACTAGCTCTTACTGCAGGTTGTCACTTGGTCAGCTTGCACAAGATCACTAGGAGCTCAAGCCAACTTCTATGAATTCCAGAAGAAGCTTTATATGTGATGAAAGAAAGAAAATCTTACTCTACAGAGGCTACTCTACTTGCAGAAAGAGAAAAAAGACTGAAATGTGAAGTAAACCTAGCAAACCCTAATTAACCAACTAACCCTACGTTTGCAGAAAGAGAGATGAAAACATATTGAATGAATGCCATTACCTACAGAGGAAGTAAACAACATATATTCAAGATATTCCTAGGAGGAAATGAGGAAAAACATCTTTTTGGGTTTTTATGTATTTTATGTGAAATTGTCATGCATGCAATTTATTTATTTGTGGATGTGGCAGCGATTAGGTGGCGATGGAGGGCGAATTTGGGATTTGTAGAGGTGTAGGAAGGTGTGGATGGGTCCTAGGGGGCCTCTAGTAACATTTAGGAGGCTTTCCCTACAATCGGACTTCAAAACGTCACCTACAGGAAATTCTACAGGAGGCTGCAGGGGATCTACAGGAGGCTGCAGGGGATCTGTAGGAGGATCTACAGGAGGATGCTGAGAGCTATTTTAGAGGTTCTGAAGGTGGGAAAATGGTTGGAAAGGAAATATGAGGGATAGAAGAATGTGTTAAGGTGTCTAAGGTTCATCAAGGAGGATTAAGGAAGAGAATGATGGTTGGACTTGTTTAAGGGAAGAGAGAGAATTCATAAGAAAAGTGCAGAAAATTAGGGCAGATTTATGATGGACTATGGATGACCTGTGGAACATGGATCATAGGGAGATGGTGATGGCTGATTTATTGTGAGGAGAACATTGCTGCAAGATAACTGTAACTCACCATGAGATGAAGCAAACAAAGAAATTAGCTACAACAAAAACAGAACTGTTCATCAAGTTAACCAAAATTCTGATTTAGAAAAATAAAATGCTAAACAATGCTATGTGGAAAGGAAAGCATGGAAAGAGATTTATTGTAGAAACAAAAATGAGCATGACAAAATAGATTTGAAGCAAATCATTAACCTCGAAATCAAACTACAACAGTAGAAATTGCATGAAGAAGGCAAATCTGTGTTTTTGTGGCACCAAGAGGGTCTTGACCTCAGCTCATGGTTCCAAAGGGAGGAAATGAGCTCAAGGATTTGTTGATGGCCTTTTTGTATCTTTTTCCTATCACTATTTAATCTACTTCAACAAGCTGAGATGGAAACAACTTTGTAAATCACCAAAAGGAACCTATTCTAACCAAGGAAGAAATCTATCTAACAACAACTAATTCATAAACAACAACAAAACATATAAATTAAAAACAAGTGGTGCTGGGAAACTTGGTTTGAGCCCTAACCCAAGAGCTTTAGCCCTATGAGGTAACTCAGTGTTGGATCAGAAAATATTTCATCTTCATTATCAAAATAATAGTCACAGTACATGAAACTGTCCACAAAGGTAAGCTCGAAATGAGCTAAGCAAAGTTGCAACAAAAGTGCGAAAATTTGACTAACATCCAACAACCTAATGAGGCCCTAGGCCTCTCTATTTATACAACTAGAGCTCCCAAAAACTCCCCTAAAATCAAGGAGGCTTGGCTCCCAAGACTTGAGATAGACAACAGTTATTCTTCACTTGCTCGGCTGGCTCTTTGATGCATTGATGTGGTTGCTTGTGCTCCATTATTTCTGAAGGAGGATTCAAAATAGGGAGTCATAAATGAGGGGGACACCCTCCTATAAATTCTATCCTTTGTCTTCTTCAAATATTTGCTGCCAAATGCTCATTAAACCTTTGACTTTGTCTCCAAAATTGACAAAAAATCTGCATTAAGCACACATTAGACTTCATGGCATAATAGCTAACCCAAGTTACTCTATTAGTCTAAATATAATAAAAAGCATGCAATAAAATAATGAGAATGGTGGAATAAGCTAAGTTAGGAGGCAAAATGAGCCCATATAATTACCCATTTATGGGGCTCATCACTAATATTATAAACCCAAGGTATATAAACCATAAGATAAATATTATAAAGACTAAAATAAACATGGTTGACCATGGTTGCTTTTTATATTGAGATAATCTTTGTCACAATACGACATTAGACCATGGTTGACCATAGTTGGCTATGATTAATGCTCGACCATGATATATATTATAAACCTAAGGGAATAATAAACCCAAGGGATTGATTTTATAAAACATGGTTGACCATGATCAACCATGGCTGACCATGCTTGACCATGATTGTCCATGATTATCCATGATTTTCACATGGAAACAAATTTTGTCACAATGCGACAATTGACCATGGTTGACCATGGTTAACCATGGTTGATTATGATTGACCATGGTTGAACATGGTTAACCGTGGTTGATTATGATTGACCATGAATGATATTATAAACCCAAGGGAATAATAAACTCAAGGGGTTGATATTATAAACCAAAGGGAATAATAAACCCAAGGGATTAATATTAAAACCCCAAGTTATTATGAAACCAAGGGAATAATATTAAGTCCAAGGGACTAATATTATGAACCCAAGGTATATAAACCCTAAGATAAATATTATAGACACTAAAATAAACATGGTTGATTTTCATATTGAGGCAATCCTTTGTAAGGACTCTGAACACCACATATCTCCACAATGGTATGATATTGTCCACTTTGGGCCTAAACCCTCATGGATTTGCTTTTGGACTTACCCCAAAAGGCCTCATACCAATGGAGATATTTGTCCATCCTTATATACCCATGATCCTCCCCACTTCTAGTCAATGTGGGACTTTGGTCGTATACCAACAATCCTCCCCTCGAACAAAGGACCATGGAGCCTCCCCTCAAATGATTATCCATCCGTCCACTCTCTACCAACCAGGATTTTTCGCTCCAATGCGTTGGAAGCACACGCCTTCGCTCCAATGCGTTGGAAGCACACGCCTTACATGGAGCACCACCACCTTCCTCGAGAGCTTGCTCTATCCCACGTCAACTCCTCTTCACCGTGTAAATCCTCTTCACCGTGTTGGGACCAGGAGACGTCCATGAAGAATCTGGAGCACACCGCCTGTCTAACTGAGCTCATCCACGGATCCCATCGTGATATTACCGGGCCCCACCACCTTCGTTTGGCATTCTGAGGATTCATCCACTTGGCTAACTTTGGGGCATGGCTCCGATACCACTTGTAAGGACTCTGAACACCACATATCTCCACAATGGTATGATATTGTCCACTTTGGGCCTAAACCCTCATGGATTTGCTTTTGGACTTACCCCAAAAGGCCTCATACCAATGGAGATATTTGTCCATCCTTATATAACCATGATCCTCCCCACTTCTAGTCAATGTGGGACTTTGGTCGTATACCCAACATCCTTGTCACAATGCGACATTTAATGATGGTTGACCATGGTTGGCTATGACTGACAACAGTTGACCATGATTGATATTATAAACCTAAGAGAATAATAAACCCAAGCGACTGATATTATAAACCAAAGAGAATAATAAACCTAAGGAATTAGTATGAAAACCCCAAGGGAATAATATTAAATCCAAGGGACTAATATTATAAAGCCAAGGTATATAAACCCTAAGATAAATATTATAAGCACTAAAGTAAACATGGTTGACCATGGTTGATTTTCATATTGAGACAATCCTTGTCACAATGTGACATTCGACCATGGTTGGCTATGATTAAGGATGGTTGACCATAATTGATATTATAAACCTAAGGGAATAATAAAGTCAAGGGATTGATATTATAAACCCAAGGGATTAATAATAAAACCCCAAGGGATTATGAACCCAAGGGAATAATATTAAACTGAGGGGATTAATATTATAAACCTAAGGTATATAAACCCTAGGATAAATGTTATAAACACTAAAATAAATATGGTTGACCATGGCTGATTTCATATTAAGACAATCCTTATCACAATGCAACGTTGGACCATGGTTGACCATGGGTGATTTTCATATCGAGACAATCTTTGTCACAATGTGATGTTGAACCATGGTTTACCATGGACGTTTTTCATATCGAGACAATTTTTGTCACAATGTGATGTTTGACCATGGTTGCCCACGATCGACCATGGTTGACCATGTTTGATTCTATAAAACATGGTTGACCATGATCAACCATGACTAACCATGGTTGACTATGATTGTTCATGATTTTCCATGATTTGTCGAGGCAATTTTTGTCACAATGCAACATTTGACCATCGTTGACCATGGTTAACCATTGTTGACTATGATTGACTATGATCGACCATGATTGACCATGATTGATATTATAAACCCAAGGGATTGGTACTATAAACCAAAGTGAATAATAAACCCAAGGGATTAATATTAAAACCCCAAGAGACTATGAACCAAGGGAATAATATTAAACCTAAGGGACTAATATTATAAACCCAAAATATATAAACCTTAAGATAAATATTATAAACACTTAAATGAACATGGTTGACCATGGTTGATTTTCATATTGATACAATAATTGTCACAATGCAACATTCAACCATAGTTGACCATGATTTCTATTAAACCTAAGGGAATAATAAACCCAAGGGATTATTATTATTATTATTATTATTATTTTAAATCCGAGGTATTATAAACCCAATAGAATAATATTAAACCCAACAGAAGACTATTATCGTTATTATTATTTAAAAATATTTTAATAATATTTGTGATCTGTAATTTTTTTAAAGGTTAATCTCTTTTCACATTTTGTATATATATAATGTCAAGGCTCATCTTAATTTCAAACTTCAAAATTAAGGAAAAATTTGTAGGTAGAGGGATTTGATCTCTTCAAATACTTGATAAATGCAAAGTTAGGATGAATTTATCACAACCAATTACTTCAACTTAATTTTTCTCTCTTTATATGTAAAGCATTTGAATATTACTATGAAAAAATTTGATACAATTAACACATAACATTTAAAAAGGATTGAATGTTTAGCATATATAAATTATTCTAATGTTCTCATAACATTCACACAATTGATTTATATTATATACAGTTTGACTAATACATGTGGAGTTGTCTTTAGTGTGACTTTTTGGACTTCCTGTGGTGAAATCCGACCGAAAAAATTGAGTTGAAATCTTGATTAGTGTTATTTAACTAGTTTTTTGACTACATGTATGGATTCAACACCTTGAAAAATCCCTATGGAACTGCAATTGTGCAAGGATTACCCATCATGCTTGTGACTTCAATAAATTTGTGTTGTATTTTAGAGAAATTAGATTGGAAAAGCTTCCAAAAAGTCTCACTAAATACAACTCAGACTAATACAACATAGTCTCGACTCTTATCACAGATCTCAAATATATATAATCCCATGCGGCATAAGTTTATTAATAAATTTGTGGATGTTATATTGAGGTTGTTGATTTAGCTTAATTAATATGTTTCGATAATTGTTGTGTGTCTAACAGTTAATTATCATGTTGCAAACGAATTTTATGAATTTTCTTTATTACTTTGAAGTTACTTAAAATGCACAGTATATCGTGAAGTTATTTATTAATATGTGCTATAATGTAATGATATTTTTTAATATCTTATAACCAAATGTAGAAAAAGAAATAGATTGATGTACTATTTGGGCTACAAAGATACATGTTCTCCATTTATATATTTATCTATTCATATTTTTTCATAAAAAATGATGTGTATTTTAATGTTTTGCCTATATAAATTATTTTAATGTTCACATAACAGTCACGCAATTAATTTATATTATATACACTTTGACTAATACACCATAGTCTCAACTCTGATCACATATCTCAAATATATATAATCCCATGCAACATAAGTTTATTAATGAATTTGAGGATGTTATATTGAGGCTCTTGATTTAGCTCAATTAATATGTTTCGATAACTCTTATCTATCCATTGGTTAATTATAATGTCGCAAATGAATTTTATGATTTTTCGTTGTTTGAAATGAATTAAAATGCATAATATATCGTGAAATTATTTATTAATATGTTCTATATTCTAATGAGATTTTTTAATATCTTATAACCAAATGTAGAAAAAAAATAGATTGATGTACTATCTAAGCTACAAAGTATACATGTTCTCCATTAATATATTTATCTATTCATATTTTTAAATAGATTGATGTACTATCTAAGCTACAAAGTATACATGTTCTCCATTAATATATTTATCTATTTCATATTTTTTTTTTCATTAAAAGAAAGGTGAAATTAATCTTGTTATACTTTTACTTTTGAATTTTTTTGGGAAATTGTCATTAACATTTTATTAAAAAAATGTACTTTAATATTTCAAATATTTATAAAATATTCTATTTATAATTATCTTAAAATAAAAATTTAATTCAACACTTGAATTCTATAAATTAAATAATAACTATCTTATACTTTTTTCCTCTTGGAAAAATTGTAATTTTATTCATAAGACAAAATTACATGTTGTAGATGCTAAAAGGCATATGCATATGGTCTGTTCTTGTTTTCACTGGGAACACACACACACACACACACACACACATATATATATATTCGTTTCTCCCTTTCTTTTTTTCCACCTTCACCGAACTCCAGCATTGGGAGTGGCTATTACAATGGAAAGATAATTTCCATTTCTATGTATGAGATAGTCTTTGTCAAAATCAGATCCTTCTGATCCATGAGCTCACTTGTTGCCAGTTATTTCTATTCCTGTTAGTTGAGATTCTTGTTGTTGCAAAGGGTTGTTGGGGTCTTTCTCCTTCTTTAGTGTGCTATTCTGGACCTTTTGATCATCCTTTTTTGTTTTATATTATGTTGTTTCTACTTTTTCTACTTCTTCATCCAAGGGGGTTGTATATTGCCATCCTTTTGGCTTTTTCTATTGCTTCTTGTTCCATTTGGGGATTTTTTTTGCTTGAGGATAGGCACTATGGAGGTGCCCTGTTTGTAGACATCCACGACATCAGAAGGTTGTATTTTCATTGTCTAAAGGTTGAGTCCATTGTGTATTATTAAAGTTCAAAGTTTTGCTATCTAGTAATCCCTGGCTATGATCTTATTCAACGCATATCATGGAAAAAGTAAATATCCCTCTTGTAAGTCTGTCCCCGTCAATATTTAGGAACTTTCCCAGGGCATTCCCTATGGCTATTAAATGGGAGGTTGTGTAGCCTAACCCAAACTGGCATTTTTGATACCACCATTATGTTGGCGTCGAATTTTGGAAACCAAGGGGTCATGAAGAGTCCTTCATTGCCCTAGAACCATGGTCCCTTTTTGAGGATACGTT
Organism: Pinus taeda; assembly: GCA_000404065.3. Lineage (NCBI taxonomy): Eukaryota > Viridiplantae > Streptophyta > Pinopsida > Pinales > Pinaceae > Pinus > Pinus taeda. The sequence goes on from APFE030976692.1 coordinate 71,615, forward strand.
CCCTTTCCTGTACTGTTCTGAATATGACTATAAAAAACCCTTTGGGGCATAAGTATATTTCACAATTTGGTGACCATGCATCATATATCCATTGGCGCAAAACATTTGATTTAGTCCAAAACCCATTGAATCTGAATATAACTGATTTGGAATAGAGATATGTGTACACGTCTTTTATCTCAAGCATTGTGATGGTGAGAGCAAGATTCTTAGATTTTTGTTCTACAATGTAGGGCCCTGGTAGCTCAGGCAGTGTTGTTGGTTTGGCTTGTGCTTTTTCCTTTCCTTTAACTACATCCTTAAAGGAGCATGGGCTCTTTGAGCTAGTTCCAGCACATCCACCCCGCAGACGTAGGTTGATCATGATGGTTGAGTCTGTGGTAATGCCATAATCCTGAAGTGTGAGGTTATCCTGTAAACTAAGACCTGAGTAGATCAGATTTTGCCTCCATGGTGGTATACCGAGGTGGTTTTGGATTTTATACCTTAACTCCTAAATCCTCTTCCCCTTCCAGATCCTCCAACAAATATGCCTTCCTTCCAGCATTTTAATGAAGATTTGTATCAGATCCGCCTTGGTAGAGTGTGGATCTGTCTGAGAAGGGGCTCGATCTGTTGCCCATGTTCCCAAATCTGACGGATCTAAACATATCGATGCTCTATCTGGTTCTTGCTTTACCAGATCCTCTTCTTGGTGGGGTGGTAGGTTTGTGTAAAGAGCGCCTAGATGGATGCCCCATACATTCTCCTGCACTACCATAATCCTCGTAGAGGGTTTCCCATTTCCTTCTGTCACAGGGTCTGCTAATCGATGGTAAACATAGGAGAAAGGTTTGCAGACAGTGAAATCTGACCAACAGATGAGCCAAAATGCCATCTGGATGCCCACATCGAAGTTCCCATGGTCAGATCTATAAGGAGCGTCACGATTCAGGTAAGGGGAGGTCATCCGTGGCCGTTGTGTAGGTTGCTCTGCCTCTAGGATTTATACCCTGGTTCACGGTGCTACTAATCAATTGCTTGCTTTTCTGCATCGTCTCGCACAACTGTTGTTATTCCGTGTATACCATTGATGCCTAGATCCGTGGGCTAGAGAGTGACTTCAGCCAACTCTATTGAGAATACCCTAGCACGAGAGCCAGCATGTAACAACACGTATGAGCTTTGTAAGGCTTCCCCTGGTGTAGGGCAGACCCAATACAGAAGGATGATTGAATCATCAGGCCCCCCGCCATTCTTAGTCTTTGTTGGGGGTTCGAAGAGGCATTTCAGTCATTCACAGATAATAATATTGATAATAATTTTATTTTATTTGTTAATTTAAATTTTGCGACACTTTTTCTAGATGCTATTCTATTTGATTTTCTTTGCGACTCCATTCTCGTTGGAGTTTTTCAATCTAACAATAATATTAGAACCCATAAATTTTCAAAAAAAAAAAAAAAAAAACAGAAGTTTGAATAAAATGATATTAAGATAAACAAAGATCTATGAGTTAACCACAAATCTCGTTATATTAAATATGGGATTTGACTCTTGGAAGGGTGATACTACTACCTTAAATATTTAAGTGAGTTAAAATATATTAATCCTTTTACAATTATGAAAATGTTTGTTATTAATATTGTATATATATCTCTTTTTGTCACTAGTTTTGAAGGGCCATTTATTCTTTTACTTTTCTTTCTAATAAATATGATATATTTTAGTGAGTGCATGTTTTAATGTACTACAACATATTTAATAGTTTTTTGGAATTTTCTTGTGGAAGATGAGTGAAAACGTTACATGTTTAAGGTGGAAATTCCACTCATTATTACCTAAAAGATTTAGTTATTTTCTCATGATGGGTGGAGTGTCTATGTTGGATATACTCACTCATCTCACACACTGACATTCCAAAAAACTTTATTAATCTTTTTGCGTGTTAATTTGTGTATTGCCTTCAAAATTCAAGATACATCACTGAAAGGCCATTGTTCAAAAATAAACTAGCCTCAATCCACCACAAAGGAAACTTGATCTATTGGCAGGTAAAAAGAGAACCGTAGTATCAACATAAATAAACTACCACGATCATAGTCGTACCATATCAAAACAAGGCTACAAGATAAAATAAAATAACTAAAAAAAATAGAATCGAGAATATGAAGATGCCATAGGAGCATCATTCCTTGCACTTGTACCATCCAACGCAAAGGGCTGAAGCTCATATTGGAGGTGGTTGCCCAAGTAACCTAAGAAAGCATCCATTCCCTCTAGACAAGACTTAAAATAACGTTTCACCCTTTGGATTTTGTTCAGGGAAGAATCGATATCATTCCTATCTTCATGTTTCTCCTTCATAACTCTACTTAACAAAGTCTTCAACTTCCTGTGGAAGGTGAGGGAATGTAAGTATTGGTTCCTTCTTCCCATGGTATGGCTAGGGTGAGGGAGCTAATTGAAAACCTCCTCCATTATTTTTGAATCTAAATAGGCTTAGCGAGCATTAATGACATAGGTCTCCAATTGATGAATCTCCCCCTAAATGATAGGAGAAGTCAATGAGTGATAAATGACAATTGTTTCCTAGCATGAGTCTAAGCATGCAACTAACCCCGATGGCCACACCCATTAGCCTCTCTATGGTTGTGCATGCTCTAATGAGGCATTGAGTCAAATAAAAAGGATACCATACACAAAACCAGGGCCTCAACCAGCTCCCCCAAAGAGAGAAAAAAACCAACTAAGCCCTCCCTGACTACAAACTAGTCGTAGTAGAGATAATAGAGTCTAATGAAACACCCCGATAACACACTAATATATAATTTACTTGAAAAACATTGCCCTACATGAACTCCAAATAAATAGGTTGCTACATGTTGTAGAGTGTTAGATAAGACTGAACCAAAGAGCAGGACACCAATAGAATTAAGCCACAAACCCCACAAAAGGAGAGATAAAGGAATTGAAATTGAAGACATGATAGGAACCACCAATGACCCAAATACCTTGATGATGCAGGAGCATCTTACTCTTGAAATTGGAAAAAAATAAATGAAATGTGGAAGGAATTACATTCCTTTATTTTATTAGTAAATTAGTTTTTTTTTTTTAGCTTAAAGATCACAAAATTTGGATAGGAATGATGTTAGAAAAAATAAGAAATATTATCCACTTTTGTGGATATAGATGGAAGTAGTTTTTCTATTAATTTTAGTAAAACAAATTAGATTTGTAGGAGGAAAAAATATGAAGAAAGCTAAGACTTTGTGGCAAAAATAGGGAGCTTGGATTCCTTTTTTGGAAAATTCCAAGTGATTCAAATTTTAGTAATGATAGAAGAGGAATTAGGTATACAATTATCTATGAACATATCTACTTAGGTTTTGCAATTTAGAAGAAAATAAAAAAATATATGTTAGAAACTTGTTGGAGATTCTGTGAATGGAAAATGTAATTCGAAAGTGTAAATGATTTAATGATGTTTCCACACTCCAACCATTAATCATGTTCCAAGTTGTTAGGATTTGGCATCAATTTTAGCTACGACACATAGAACCAAAGTGCGAAATGGTATTCCATGCTTGATGAGGAAGATGAGGTCGAAGGGGAAGACCAAACCATGAATTAAAAAGGTCTCCATGTTTTAAAGTAAATTGAAAAGTACTTCCACAAGTAGTAGGGACAAAACCATCACTCTAGAAGTCAGAAACCAAGTCACACTCCCAGACACTTCGACCATTCTTCCCGTTATGGAATACAACACAGTTGATGACATGAAGAAGGTTATTGCAAGCATTTCAACGTTTGAGTTAACAAATATCATGAGCCAATGACACAATATCTTACGAGCACTTTTGTAGTCCTCTGCAAGTAATGATGGCTCTTCTGACATGGGATCTTGTATGTCTTTTGGTTCCCTCGAATCTTTACTTAATTCTTTAACAATGGATGAAAATACATGATGCCCTCCTTTTCTGTTAACTTTCGAAATATTTAATTTCAATGTATACAATTGCTTGGTTGATTCAAATGCATCGATGAACATAATTCCATTATCTTTCACCAAGAAAATCAATGCAAAATGGGACAAAACTGATGCATAGATTATTCAACTGGACATAACTCATGTCCATACAATTGGTGAGCTCAGATATGTGATCATTTATTTATCATCCGATGGGTGAGTCCACCAAGGTATGAACATTAGTGGACATTCCATAAGCAAATGGAGTGTTGTTGAGCAAGGATTGGTTCAAAAATCTACAAGGGTACTTTTCAATCGATTGGTCACATTTATGGTTTTCGTATAAGGGTAAAATTAATCAGATTCAGGTGAATTCAGGAAGATACATGAAACATATTGTCACTCCCTTGAATTGAAAAAATGCACCAGTGGATTTCAAAGAACTAATCTTTGAAAATTGCTTCTTGGAAACAAAATTAGGGTGTTTTTTTGCATAACCATCCCCAGTCCCACCAGATACACATTTGGAGCTCCTTCCTAGTCCAACTGGTGAAAATGACCTTTATATAGTTAGTAGTAGTAATAATAGTATTAGTGTAGTTATGAGTCCCTATACATATGATATGTGGACTTTGTACTTCGATGGTTCCAAAACGCAGGAGGCCTCTGGAGCTAGTTTCATTTTAATACACCCGCTACAAAGAAAGAATTTTATCTCTAGCTGCATGGAATTTGAGTGCATGAACAACATTGTAGAATATGAAGCACACATCTTGGGCTTGAAAAGAGCCATTGACCTCAATGTTTCCATCTTGAAAGCAACATATGACTCAGAAATTGTGGTGTGATAGGTATTCAATACCATACATTGTGTGTCACCTCATCTTAGAAGCTATCAACAAGAGGTATGGACTCTGATTTCACACTTCCAATCTTTTAATATCATTTGTATTCCAAGAATGTGTAACAGAGTTGTGAATGCATTAGCAAATGTCGTTGCTAAGCTGTCACCATTGAGGGACAATTTTTTTGTTGAAATTAAGCCATCCGCCCCTGATAGTATCATTGATTTACGAGATTTTTATGATGACCAATAGATATTGTGCTTCATGGCTAATGTTGATGTGTTCAAAGATGCACCGATCAATGAGGGTGAGCATGAAATGGCATTGCAGGATGCAGCGAGTGAAAATAAAAGAAATCTCATGCCAAAGGGTGTGGTATCCTTGGAAAAGTTGTATGACCTGCATAATCTCTTTCGCCGACCTGTTGATGCTAAAACCCACAGTTCCATGTCGTCACATGAGGATCCTCCTGTAGAAAACATAGTTTTCGAAAAAGAAGCACGGTGAGGTGAAAAGAATGTCAAGAATGATGGAGAAAGCTGAGGGAAGGTAGGATAGGTGTTGTTATTGGTTTCAAAGCTCCCTTGGCACCTATTGTTGCTTCCTATAGTCCTCCTGCACTTGTAATACAACTGGAAATTCATTTTTCTTTTTTTTTTTCCCTATTTTTTTTTTTTTGAAAACAACTAGGGCGCCTCAGAGAGGTTTTCAACCAGGGATCTTATTATTTTTCCTCTTTTTTCTTTTTTCCAACCCATTGACCGCCTCATGGAGGTTTTTGATCAATGAACCATTCTGAGGCAGCTCCAAGGAGGTTTCACCTTAGATTTTTATTTTTTCTTTTATTTTTCTCTCTACCCTACCCTACTTGAAAAACAAAATCATTGTCAAGTATAAGTATACTTCTAATGGAACCATATGCACATAGAGATGATAGACAAAATGATGTGGAGGCTGGAAATGTATGCTTTGACATATATCTAGATTTCAGAGACCAAATGATTTGACTTTGAAGGGATCAAGCATAGTTGAGGAAGAGAGTGATTCTACAACTTAGTGACTGTCTGGAACCATATCTCAATATAGTTTTGATGTCCTTGGCCCTTCTGCTGATCTGGATTATTCTTCATCTCTTCTTCGGCCATGACCTTCATATCTTCCTCTTTTTGCTGATTTTTCTCTTGAATACATGGAGGATTTGATGGTAACCATGAGGGAGCTTTCTCGATCTCTTATTTTGATGTCTTCTCTTCATCAAGTGCAGCCCATGGTTCTTTGATCTTCTCTTTTGAATCTTCTTTTTTTGGATGTGGTCCTTCAATGATATCAATATAATCTCTTTTTTGCAATACTCTTCCTGAGCTATGGTGAATATAATTGAGCTCAAGAGGAGTTGTTTGGAAGTATTGTACCTCAGCATTGTAATTGGGTTGAGCTACTTCAGTGTGCAGGTTTAGAAATGGTGGTATGGGTAGTTGAGTGGGAGTGTATATTTGAGATGGATGTTGATGGGGTTGTGGTTGGGTAGGTGGTGGAGGCAGAAGAGTGGGAAGAGAGATGTAATGGGGCCTCCACCCCTGATGAGATGCATTCCACTGAATTTGTGGCTAAGCATAGGGTTTAAATGAATGGGTGGATGGTTGGGCATGATATGGAGATGTGAAGGACCAAGGAGTAGGTGTGGACCAGGAAGGATGAGCAGTGGGGCCCCAAGAAGGTATGGATGTGACTTGGTTTGGGTTGTAGTATGCCTGAGATGTCCCTTGCGTCCCCTGCTGATATGGTCTAGGTCCATGCGGCCTCCTTTGGTTTATGTAATAGATCTGTTCAGTGGATCCTTCAGCCCTGTTACAGAGCAATTTGTCACCGTCCCTGTTACCCCTCTCCCGCATCTTGGAGGACTCATTCCGGGACCTATGAGAAGTGACATGACATACAAACACTTGCATTGCATTCCCCTGAACATGAACTTCATTTGCCCTGAAGACATCTCCTGCTTAAAACCCCTAAAAATAGCCCTTTTTCCATTGGCGCAGTTCCATAGATAAACATGAAATTATTTTTATTAATATGATATAAATAGAAATAGAAATACGTAATTTATAATTTTTGGATTTATTTTCCCAAAGGTTTTTTAGATTTGCGATGATTGTTCTATTCAATTATATATTTTCATATTATTTCTTAAGTCCAATATTCTTCACTTTAATTTGAATAGGTGTATTATGTGAGTCCAAACAAAGAACACAATTATGGAAGTGGGCAATTACCTATTATTGAACATGCTCTCTAAATTTGGTATTTTTGGGATGACTACAAATCAAATAGCTAGCAAAACCATGTGCTTTCTATTAAATGGTGGTTTAAGGATGACCACAAACTTTAGAATTTGGTTCTAAAACTTAGTAGTTATCATAACATTTCTTAATTTAGCTATAAGTTGATGTCTTATGCTAATTGAAAATGTTTTCAAATGGTGCTTTAAAGATGACCGCAAACTAATGCTTGGTAGAAGTTGTGCATCTTTTACTAAATTATGGTTTAAGGAAAACCACACACCAAATAATCCTCATGGAATATGGATTTGACTTTGGTTTGAGGCTCTCGATGTGACTGTGGTTCAAGCTCATTTGTTCCTTCTTGATTGATAAGAGTTCAAAGTTTAAAGTTTCATTGTTAATCTTCAATATTACTCCCCCTTGTCAAAGACAAATAAATTGAGAAGACAAAAATATTTCCACTACAAGATGTGTCAATACTTGAGAATGAATTACTTGGTATGATCAACATGTCTTCTTATTTTTTTATGACCACAGCTACGAAGTGATCCACCCATAGTGAATATTTACTCTTGCAGGTTTCTTACGTGTGGAATATTCTTCTAAACGATGCTTATTCGAAAGCTCACAAGTATGAAGTTCAAACCACTAATCCTTTATATGGCCAACTAGATGGCAAGATTTGATCCATATTTATGAAAGGAATGAAATAAAATAAAAATTTATAACCAAAATACAAATCTATAGTGAAATTTGAATTCTATTAATAAATAAAACGTTGAAATTGTAAAAATGTTGAATGAAAACAAACTAGCTCGGATGCTGGTAGATTATCTCTAAGAAGATATGTAATGGCTACAGGCCTTCACTAGAGTGAATTACAACAAGGGTGAAAGGCCTTTTTTAATAATAAAAATAATGAGGAAACCCTAAAGATCCAAAGACCTAACCCTAGAAGATGAAATGCCAAAATTCTTATGGGTCCCACTAGGGTTAGTTGGTATAAAAACTTTTTGGGGTCATAACTTTTGCATACAATATCTGTTTGGTGCACTTGGTAGTCCGTTGGAAAGGTCTACTTAGGTCTAGCTCAAAATTACACATTTCAAATCGACCTAGGTTATGCCTATAGCTACAACTTTGGTCCTTGCCACGTCAAAATAACATCATTTAGGGCCTCGAAAATTTAGGACCGAAAAAACTATAGAAAATTTGTCAAGATGGAGAATTGTGCTTCGAGACAATGGATAAGGTGGATGGCTTTCGATATTCACCTGGATGAATGTTGGAATTTAGGAATTTGATCTTGAACTAGAGTAGGTAAAGATGATTTTTGTTTAAAGAATCTAAGGCTTTGGAATTGGATCAGTTTGGGATCATATGGAATGTTAAAGGTCACTTCATTTTTATCAAAGATCTATTCTATGCTTGTTGTTGGCGACTTCTTCCCAAGGTTTGATGATGGCTCTAAAAAGTGCCAATGGAACTTGTTTATGACAAACTTCATCCTAATTTGAATTTTCTTATGTAGTGATATCATTGGTTTGATCATGTGATGGCTACTAATAAGAATAATTGTTAAGTTCAAAAACAAAATTGTTTTGCAAATGAAATAGTTCAATATGTTGATTCTTTTGTTGCATTTCATCTTGTTGGAGTTGTGATTTACAATGGAAAATTTTGGTTTTGCCTTACATATCTTGTAAATAAGTTAGCACATTAGTGACACTTATCTTATCAGTGACTATATTTTTCGACTATAGAGAGTATTAGAGTATTCAATAACTCTAATAATTCATTAATTCTATTAATTTAAAGGTTTAATTAGACCATAAAAGGTTTCTTGCAACTTTACCATTTAACAATCAATCTCAACAATTGGAGGGTGTCAACTTCTACTGAAAATGCACTTGATTACAATGCAATTCAACAAGCAAACTTACAAAAAGATTATTAACAAATTATTTTTATTATTTCTTCCCAAGTAGTGAAGGTTTTAAGGGCTCAATTTTAGAGATAGGCTAATTTTCCATGTTCAATTAAAAAAAATCACTAATTTTTATTTTTACAAAAATGATTCAACCAAATTTTATCAAATAAACTTATTTTACCTTCAAAATCGCTAAAATTTTATACATATTACATAAATTCATTAGAAATTTGAATATTTTTACAAAATAACACCAAACATTTTACAGTTCCCACTTTAGGAACTAGTAAGCTTCGTCAAGGTTTCTACATTTTATGACAAATTTTTGTCCTTAAAATTTTCCCCATTCCCAAGCCAACCACCACAAATAAAAATCCCACAAATAAATGCCTAAGGAGGATTCAAACATGGTCATCTCAAAAAAACACATATATAAGGCTGAAGAAGATTATTGCCCAAAAGGTCCAATCTAAAGAATTGTCAACATTGTTAAAAATGTCCCAGATTTCTACATAAATAATAGTCTCTAAACTAGTTCTAGTACCACTACTAGAACACTCAAGAATGAAAATAACCACCAAATGAATTTTATTAATACAATACACATGTACATACATGATTTTGGCATTTGGATTCATCTTTTAAGAGGCCTTTTAGATTCTCAATGACTATTATTTTTCGCTTGTGACTTTTCATATTCTTTCTCAAGTGAATAATAGTTAATAATAGAAAAGATCATAACCATAACATACTTTATTTCCAACATAAGTTACTACTATACTCGAGAAGTAACTACATGCCTTAATAGTAATAAGGGCATGCAAACTATAGTTATTAAGCTTTTTTATTTTACTTGAAAGACATGAATTACTAGTCTTTTTGTTAAGTAACATTTTATAATTTATTGTATTTTGAATAATAATACGTAATTAGAGAAAAACTACAAAGACTACAGGGTTAATTTACCTTGAGGAATCAAACTAGCCTATGAGTGTTAAGGGACGGGTTTAAAACACCTTCCTATTTGAAGAGCTTGTGAAAAGGAACAAAAGTATTTTGGCATGCCCATTGGGAAACTAGGCCATATAAAGCATTTGAGACATAGAGTAACAATTCAAGTTCAAGAAAATAACTAAATGAGTCCATCATGTAGGAAGTCAGGTTTGCCTTAAGATACTATCTAATAATAGAGTGTAGACACAACATAAATCTGGAACTTATAAAAACGAAAATAAAGCCCATAGTTGAAAAACATGGAGTTAAGGGTGAGCACATCCATCCACTACATCCTTAGCATAATACAACACACTGGGGAAGTCTTTCAAGCACCCTAACAACTCAGTTAGGAGTACCCCTCCATTTTTCCTTGCTAACAAGAAATAGAGAGTGATAAAAAGGTAGTTTTGCTTCTTTAGCGTATCCAACCTCTATCTGCATTCTGGTCTACCCGGGACTCTTGAGCAAGCAAAACGTGGGCTACAAAGATTTTTGTTGTGCTATTAGAGTTCAACAATCTTGTATAATTTGGTATCCCATGTGCAGTGAGTGCCCAAATCAAGGACAAAATCCTTTGTCAACTAATCAACATCATTATCCTATATGTAGGTCCTTTCAACATTAACTTCTTCTTCCATGGTGTCTATTGAATTTTGAATGATGAATGGAGTTGACTATTAAAATGCAGTAGCAACAACAATGACAACAGTCTTTACTTCGGTCCTTTGAACATGGTATTTTCAATGGGCCATAATAAGCATCAAACAACAACATGGATTGCAAACTAAAAAGAGATCAACAAAAAATACAAAGTTATTGCGACTGAACATGATTGCCAATACACGAATCAAGTTTATTTATAGCTTATTGTAGGAGAGTTGAATCCACATAATGGGACCCATGCTTATTGTGCTCATTTCCACAATTTCCGACACAATTTACACTAGGATCAACCTCATTATCCAAGTAACAGCGTCTAAAAAAATGTCATCTCCAACTTGAGCCCATATAGGTCATTAACACCTCCCGCTTAATTTGCATAGTTTTTGCCACAATTTTCCAATATGTGGTAGGTGATGTGATGGTGCTACCGCTCGAGTGCAACCTCTCATAACCACCAAGAACTTTTGATAGGGATTTAGTTTTTTCCAATGTTATTATTAAAACACACTTCATTGTTTGGAAAATAAATTCATTTATGTTATTTGTAACTACAAATATGGGGGGTCGCAAGAGGAAGAGGGATTTTGTTCAATCACGATAGAATTGTTGAATTCAAGTATTCATGGACTTAAGGACTTTATATTGCTAAGTTCAAAAAATTGAAATATGTGATCATATTAGGGGATTCTCTATTAACGATCCAATATCTAAAATCTAATACTAAAATCCTTCTATGAATCAAATATTTGATGACAATCTTCCATAATACAGAGTTGTTCCATATCGTTACCGCGAATAACACAAAAGCATATGGGTTGGAAAATGTGGCCCGCTCAATTAATAAAAATAACAATGCTAAACATAAATGAGCTGAGATCCAAATGCTTGATACCATAGGGATTGAAATGACATTTAATATTATGTTTCATTACCATAGGGATTGAAATGGCATTTAATATTATGGTTAAATATAATTATTATTGGAATTGGGACGTAGTTAATTGTAATTCTTTCATCCCTCTTTCCTTAATAAATCAGGCCTCCCGTATTATTCCCTCATCAAATAATGATGACCTAATCCTCTTCTATTGGTATGCAAGGTGTATTGTTGGCTCTCCGTTTATCAAGTACGTGTCTTCTTATGGAAGCTCTCGTCATGCAAGATCTGCTCATCCTAGACGCATGCTCACGTTCTCAACTCGAGCATTGGGAAAATACGCTAGGCAACATAATGATGAGGAATTTGGAGCGAAGAAGGGGAAATTTATAGCTGAGGAAATGGAATTCATGTGGGCTAACAAATTCACAAGGCTCCTCTCCTCGGGGCCATTCATTCTCGTGCTTTCTCTTCCGAAAGTGTTTCTCTCTCAGGCGCTGGATTTTTCAGCCCTGGTCTGTTCTTAATTCTCAATTGTGGCATCAAGCCGTCCTCTCTGGTGGCAGCTCCATGCAGAGCTCCACTTCAGGCTCAAATTCCTCCTCTGGTCGTTGTCAGAGTGGCCAAGGCACTCTTGTTCGTGGGAATTCTAGTGCTCGGGACTGGCGAGTTTAGAGGCAAATTCAGACCCGGGGAAGTTAGCTCTCGCTCCCATCAGGTGGTTGTTGCATTACGGGCTCAAAGAAGGTAATTCTGTTATTGCTCTCCTGCATTACGGGCGCAAAGAAGGTTAAATCTGTTATTCGTTCAAGGATTTTTCCCCTCCTCTGCTCTTGGGAAAGTATTATTAGAAATCTGTCGTTGCTGCCTCCTCCGTCGGGACGCCTGTTGCCACAGAAGAATGAATAATGCTTCAAATTTTGAGACCTCTTCGGAGGAAAATCCTTGTTCTTACTGCCTAACGTCTCATGATGATCTGCGTCACGCTGATTATGAGCTGCAATTTAAATTATTTCAGATGAAACATTCCCATATTGAGCTTGCAGACAAGTTGCAGACCCTTCAATTTCAATTCTCTCGTCTGCTCGATGAGGTTGATGCATTGAGGAGCATGATAATGGACATGAAGCTCAATAAGGATGCTCAAGGGATAGAGGCCCGTCATCAGGAAGCTAATGGGAAGCGTGAGATTGATCTGAACCAGCCTTCCAATGGTAGCGATTGATATTTTGTGTTTCTTTTGTTTCTGTGAAAGGCGAATCGGTTAAGCCCTGTGTTTTGTTGATATAATGTCTCCACAAGCTCTGCTCCTACTGTAATCAGTCTATCAACACTCTGTAGATGTGTCAAGGATAAATCTCTTATTAGTTTTTGGTATTTTGGAAGTTGTATCCAGTGATGTTTTGGAATTTGGATACCCAGATGGGTCTGAGCTATGAAGATGTATTTCCGAGGATCTGGTCTGAGCTATGAAGATGTATTTCCGAGGAATTTTGCTGTGAACTAACGCAGATTTAATATACTCACTTTGTTATATATTAAAAAACAAAAAAAACAAATATATACAATATTAATTTCTTAATGTTAATATTAGAGTAGAGTGTATCGTTATTAAGTTATTTGGAAAATAGACTTATTTTAATATTAGTTTTTGGGAAAATAGATTTATTTTGATATAAGTTTTGGTATAATTATGCATAACAGAAATTTATGTAAAACTTATTATATTTTAGTTATTAAATAAATCTTTTAAAAAATAAAGTATTATTTATGAGAAAAATTATTTTATTTTTTAATTAAATTTACAAAATTTATGTTAAGCTTTATTAGCATGATTGAATTTCACGAGTTCCTTTTTATAGGGTGATTAAGGTTCCAAACTTTCGAGTTACAAAAAATATCTAGCCAAAGGGTTGTTGGGTCCGGACTAGGGTTGTTGGGTCTGGATTAGGTGTAATTTTTGAGTAATTTTAAGGGTTGTCGGGTCTGGATTAGGTGTAATTTTTGAGTAATTTTAAGGGTTGTTGGGTCTAGATTAGGTGTAATTTTTGAGTAATTTTAAGGGTTGTTGATTTTTGGGTAATTTTAAGGGTTGTTGTGCTCTAGATTAAGTGTAGTTTTTGGGTAATTTTAAGGGTTGTTGTGGTTTAAACTAGGTATAATTCGTGGGTAATTTTAAGAGTTATCCGTGGTTAATTTTAAGGTTATTGTGGGTAATTTTAAGGTTATTGAGGCTTATATTAGGTATAATATTTGGGTAATTTTCGTGAGTAATTTTAAGGGTTATTTATGGATAATTTTAAGGGTTGTTGTGGCTCATACTAGGTATAATATTTGGGTAATTTTCGTGAGTAATTTTAAGGGTTATCCGTCGATAATTTTAAGGGTTGTTGTGGCCTAGACTAGACTAGGGTATAATCCTTGGGTAATTTTAAGGGTTGTTGTGGCCTAGACTAGGTATAATCCATGGGTAATTTTATGGGTTGTTGTGGCCAATTAGGTATAATCCCTCTCTCACTAATTTTAATGACTTAAATACTTTTGTGAATTCTTAAATCATAGGTATAATCCATGGGTAATTTTATGGGTTGTTGTGGCCCAGACTAGGTGTAATCCCTCCCTCACTAATTTTAATGACTTAAATACTTTGTGAATTCTTAAATCCCTCCCTCACTAATTTTAATGACCTAAATACTTGTATGAATTCTTAAATCATAAACTAATTGTAAACGCACTAAATTTTTTATTTTTATTTTTTATAAATTTCTTAAATCATATAAATTCAAATTTTTAAAATATTTATTAAAAATGATTAGAAGATTATATTTAATCTCTTCCACTCTTAAAATTAATTAATAATATTTAAGAAATTTACTTACTCTAGTTAATATAGAGAGAAACCCTAAATAATTTTATTGTGATCATTACTTGAAATTTTATGTTTATATCTAAAATTATTATCTTTTTATCTATTTAATTCATCTAAGTGGTTCCAAATACATGCAGAAAACCCAAGGGGTTGGGAAATTGTCAAAATTCAAAGTGGTCAGATTGTTTTCAAACCAGCACCAGATCGAAGTGTTGATTGCCCTGATTCCAATAATGCGAACGACACTCAAATCGAGCTCGTATGGAGGAGATAGAGTCAACCACAGGTTTAAGTGTCCTACAATTTGATTGACACCGAGGCATGAAACCTAGCTCCCAAACGCGGTGAATTTGTTGGATGGTTAATTTTCCCATGACCCTTATTTTTGGTAAAATTAAAAATGATCAATTTTCCTATAATACTAATATAATAATAATAATAATAATAATTAAATAATATATAATAATATATATATATAATATATATATATATATTATATATATAATGAGGTGGCGGGGCATGACCCCCACCACCCCCCAAACCATATGTTCAAAACAAAATTTAAATAAATATAGGCCGACAAGCCATGATCTCTGTCGGCCCCAACTACCATACACAACATATATAATACATTGAATATTAGGCAGGACACCTCTCATGGACCTGGCCCACTCCCAACCCCATATGCCACATAACACTTGTACTCCGTTGACGGCAGGGTTTGAACCCGTCGACTGGAATGGCCAGCCCACCGCTCGAGTGCCCACACCAACACATCAAATCGCAACCCAAACTTTAACATATAATGGTTGCAACAAAACCATAACCGTTGCACGTTCAAACTTAACCATACCGCGCTATTTCAAAATGTTAGAACAGTTTTCCAAGTGCGGGGGTCATCCAGCATTGAACCCTCAACCTCTCGCCTTGTCACCTTTGCCTTAACCAATGAGCCCAAATAGATTTCTTGATATTTTTGCCCAAAAACACATTTAAAAACCTTCCTCACTCATATGCATGGGGACGACGCCGAACAGAGAGACTAATGGCTCGAAGAAGCGTGAAATAGAGGACCACGGTGGAACTCAAAGGTGAAACCATGAGCCAGGTGGAACTATGATGCAGTTCTAGGAGGAAGAATGATGTCACATATTTCGAGACAAAATATTCTCTAGATGCCGAAGATTCCTTGGGAGGTAAAAGTTTACATTGTCAGAATGTAATCAAGTTTATAGTCAATTTAACCAGAATTTCGCAAAGAACATAATGGCGAGGTCAGATTCACCTTTTGAGCAGCGGATTTGATGATTCTGAATAAAGGAGAATTTTCGAGAATTTTGCGGGAATCTTCCAATTTCCTTGGAGGCTGAAATTTTCCAAATCTAGAATGCATAAACCTTTATACTCATTCTTCTCAGAATTTCACAAGGATCTCAATGGCGAGATCAGTTTTTTGATTTGATTTCTAGATCTATAGTCAACCCAGAGGAGGGAATTTAGAGAATCACGAGGGCATTTAAAAGATTTCTATAGGCCTAGATTTTGCCAATGTCATAATTCAACAAATGGATAGTCGATTTTACACCTCTCGGCAACACAAATTTAGTGGTGGGCTCGGTTTTTGCAATTGAGCCTTCTATTTTTTGGCCATTTTCCAAATTGGAGTGACGGTGTCAGATTTCAAAGCATGGACAGTCGATTCTATGTCATTCGATGCCACGATTTCAATGGTGCATTCAAATCCAGTAGTTGAGTATTCTATTATTCAACCAGCATCAGAGTTGAGGTATATGAAGTGTTATGCCATGTACTTCTTTGATCATTTGTTGTGAGATGTACTATGTCGTTTTGAATCCTGCTTGATCTATGATGCAGAATCTTTGTGTCTATTTCATGTGAGATGTATTCATCATGGATTGTTATGTATATTTTGATTGAGATTCCTTTCTTGCCATGACGGCGGGATACTCATTGTCACCATGTGTATTTTGGTTGATATCCCTCATTGTCACCATGTGTGAGATTATGTCATGCTGATAGGAGGTATGTTGTGAGTGATAGTTCTTGTAGCGAAACGTCTCATGGAGAGACTTTGTCACTCATGTAGAGGGCACATATCCTTGTATGACAGAAAACATAGTCCATGTACATCTTCACCATTTCCAGCACAGAATGGAGTAGCCAACACCATCTTAAAACCGGGTCTGGAGACGTAATCCGAACTAAACGAACTCCGTTATCAACGTCTCATGTCTATGATTTGCTGATTGTCATTATGTTTCCATTTGCTTAAGCATGGATATATGTTCATTTATGATCTATTAAAATGAAATTATAACCACATCATGGAAGTGAAAGATCTTAGTTAGATAGGAGTTGACTCAACTTGGATCAGGTTTGGTGTTAGAGCGATCATTTCGTTGATGTGACTTGCGAGCGTGAACAATGGAACGTGTAGCGATGGAGGATGAAAATGAGATGTACAAGACCATGCTCAGAGTGTCCAAAAACATGGACATAATGTATGAAGCTCTACAAGAAGAGATAAAGGAAAAGCAGTGATTGCAGCTTCAGTTGTAAGCCAAGGAAGAGGCCCTGGAAGAACTGAAGCACAACAAGCAAAGTCTTCAAGCAGATAACACTAAATTGAAGATG
This sequence comes from Pinus taeda, assembly GCA_000404065.3. Lineage (NCBI taxonomy): Eukaryota > Viridiplantae > Streptophyta > Pinopsida > Pinales > Pinaceae > Pinus > Pinus taeda. The sequence continues at coordinate 88,681 of APFE030976692.1, forward strand.
CTTCTACGGGAATAGAAAGAGGAGAAGAAAAGGTTGCTATGACAGTTGTAAGCTAAGGACGAGGCCTTGGAAAAGCTGTAATGTGACCCCTATGAGGTAAAAAGTAATTCTCTGACTTCATGTATGTTTCTTGATTATGATTTCTCTGCTTTTGAAAATAATACCACATGAATTGGCTCTAAACTGTTGAAGAGAATGGAGTATGAAGGAAAAGGTTTGGGCATTAATGGCGAAGGAATTGTCAACCCCATCAAAGTAGAGGAATTACCCTGTCAGGCAGGACTTGGGTATGTCAAAAGGAAGTTGGGGAATGTGCCAAGGCATCCAGTGAACCACCTACAATAGATGATGAGAAGCCCTCATTAGTTATCTCCAAATCGACAATGGAGATAAAAGATGTTGATTTCCATTCAGTTTCATTTTCACATAGTATAATTTATGTTGGAGATGTGGAGATACCAAATACAGGGACAAACCTGAGGCTGCTTACCAGGATGTGGTACAAGGAAGAAGAAGAACTTGGTGTTAATAGTCAAGGCATAACTCAGCCATTGGAGGTCCTGCAAAGACCTCGATTTGCAGGCTTGGGATACACCGAAGGAGAATGCTCAGTGATTTCAGATGATTCCGAGACATTATTGAAATCGTCGAGGAAAGAGAATGATGGGAACACATCACCATCAACCCATGGCAATGGCCATTGTAGGGAAAGAGATGAGGCAAGCTCTCATCGCCATAATTACACCAGATACAACAAGGGAAGGTATAACAAGTTTCAATATTCGAATGTTCATTTTGATTTCAATCATGTTGCTAATGATGGACATAAATCATGGCATCGAAAAACATGTAATTTTTGTGGTTTATATAACCATATGGTTGCTCAGTGTTGGAAAAGAATAGAAACACAAAAAAGGATGAGGCGTGAAAGACTCTCTCAGTAGCATGCAAATAAAAAGGTGAAGAAGATCTGGAGGAAGAAGAATTATTGTAGGCATTGCGACAGAAGTGGTCATCAAAGGGCCACATGTTGGAGACTCCATCCAAAGCAACATTGCAAGGACAAAGAATTTGTGCATGAACCATGTGAAACAGTTGTTCGACCAACGAATGTGCCACAAGGAGATGACCCATTCACTTTGATAGGTGAGAGATGGTTTTTCTAGGTGTGTAGAATGTCATGGTCTTATTTTTTCCAATCATGCGTTGGATTTCAAACTGTAAAAGTGATGATGTGTTTTCCATCACTTGTTGTAGCAACAATGATGTCTAGCCTTATTTTGTACTGCATTTTAAAATGTGAAAGTGAATATGTGTTTTCATCACTTGTTAAAGAAACAATAGTGTTTGGCCTTATTTTTGTAAATCATGTGTTGCAGTGATGATGTGTTTTTCATTACTTGTTGAAGCAACAATAATATTTTGGCCTTGTTTTCATAGCTGGGGTATTATTTCCATTTTGATGTAAACTTGACCACAAAATATGTATTATAAACTTGTGGCATGTATGGGATGCTTGGGTAATTAGTTGGTCATATAAATTAAGCATGTGATTTGTAGAATTGTACTACAGGTTTGCAGGGGATGCAGGTGTTGGCTCGTCGTTATGGCTCTGAAGGAAAAAGGTGCAGGAGAAGGAAGGGCTACTTATCAGACACTTGTGGTGCAGGCAATGTACAAAGAAGTTGTAGATTATTTTTCATGCTTTTGGAGGACCAAAAGCTCCTCAGTGGGGAGGATTGATCCAGGTGGCTCCAAACACATGCAGAAACCCAAGGGGGCTTAGAAATGGTCAAAAATTAAAGTGGTCATATTTCTCTCAAACTAGCACTAGATCGAAGTGTTGGTCGCCTTAATTCCAACAGTGCGAACAACACTCAAATACGAGCTCGTATGGAGGAGATAGAGACAGTCAATGTTGCGGTCAAACTTGGGTAGTGGGATAGGTTTAAGTGTCCTACAATTTGACCAACACCAGGGCATGAAACCTAGCTCCTAAAAGCAGGCGATTTTGTTGGATGGTTAATTTTCCCAATGACCCTTATTTTCATTATAATTAAAAATGATCAATTTTTTTTATAAAATGAAAAAAAAATTATCTCTCTCTCTCTCTCTCTCTCTCTCCTATCTCTCTCTCTCTCTCTCTCTCTCTTCTCTCTCTCTCTCTCTCTCTATTATATATATAATATATATATATAAATATGAGGTGGTCGGCCATGACCCCCACCACCCCCCCAAACCATATGTTCAAAACAACATTTATTAATAATAGAAGCCGATGGGCCATGACCCCCACCAAACAAAAATTAATTAAATAGAAGCCGACGAGCCATGACCCCCACCAGCCCCAGCCACCATATACTGCATATATAATACATTGAATATTGGACAAGCCACCTCTGGTGCACCTGGCCCACACCCACCCCCATATGCCACATAACACTTTTACTCCATGGGCAGCGGGGTTTGAACTCGCCCAGCCAGAACAGTCGGCCCGTCACTCAGGAGCCCACACTAATGCATCAAACTGCAACCCAAACTTAACATATAACTGTTGCAAGAAAACCATAACCGCGCCACGTTCAAACTTAACCATACTGCACCATTTCAAAATGTTAAAATAGTTTTCCAAGTGCGGGGGTTGGTGGGGATTGAACCCCCAACCTCCCACCTTGTCGCCTCCGCCCTAACCAATGTGCCCAAATAGATTTCTTGTTATTTCCACTCGAAAACACATTTAGAAACCTTCCTAACTCATTTGCATGGGGCAACACTAAATGGATAGACCAATAGAACACAGAACATGAAATGAAGGCCCAGGGTGAAAATCAGAGGTAGAACCATGAGCCGTGTGGAACCGTGACATAGTTCCAGGAAGCATAATGATGGCACGTACTTTGAGACAAAATATTCTCTTGAAGTCGAATATTCCTTGAGAGGTAGAATTTTACATTGTCCAAATGTAATCAAGTTTATAGTCATTTTAACCAGAATCTCATAAGGAATGCAATGGCGAGGTCGGATTTTCCTTTTGAGCAGCGGATTTTATGATTCCCAATAGAGGAGAATGTTCGAGAATTTTGAGGTAATCTTCCAGATTCCTTGGAGGCTAAAATTTTCCAGATCTAGAATGCAGCCAACTTTATGATCATTCTTCTCAAAATTTTGCAAGGATCTCAATGGCGAGGTCAGTTTCTGATTTGAGCTATAGATCTCTAGTCAACCCAGAGGAGGGAATCTTTGGAGAATCACGAGGGAATTTAAAATATTCCTACAGGTCCATATTTTGCCAATGTCAAAATTCAACAAATGGATAGTCAATTTTACACCTCTCAGTGACACAAATTTAGTGGTACACTTGGTTTTTTCAGCTGGGCCTTCTATTTTTTGGCCATTTTCCAAATTGGAGTGACGGTGTTAGATTTCAAAGCATGGACAATCGATTCTATGTCATTTGATGCCATGATTTCGATGGTGCATTGAGATCCAGCAGCTGAGTAATCTATTCTTCAACTAGCATCAGAGTTGAGGTATATGAAGTGTTGTGTCATGTACTTCTTTGATCATTTGTTGTGAGATGTACTATGTTGTTTTGATTCTTGCTTGATCTATGATGTAGAATCTTTGTGTCTATTTCATGTGATATGTATTCATCATGGATTGTTATGTATATTTTGATTGAGATCACCTTGTTGCGATGATGGCGGGATACTCATTGCCGCCATGGGTGTTTTGGTTGAGATCCCTTTGGTGTCATGATGGTGGGATACTCATTTTCACCATGTGTGAGATTATGTCATGTTGATAGGAGGTCTATTGTGAGTGATAGTTCCTATAGTGGAACGTCTCGTGGAGAGACTTTGGCACTCATGTAGAGGTCACATATCCTTGTACGATATAAAACATAGTCAATGTACATCTTCACCATTTCCAGCACTGAATGAAGTGACCAACACCATCTTGACACTGGGCTCGGAGATGTAATCCACACAGAACGAACTTCGTTATCAACGTCCCATGTCTATGATTTATTTATTATCATTATGTTTCCATTTGCTTAAGCATGGATATATGCTCATTTATGCTCTATTAACATGCAATTATAACCACATCATGGGAGTGAAAGATCTTGGTTAAATCTAGGAGATGAGTCAACTCAGATCAAGTTTGGTATCAGAGCAATATTTTTGTTGATGTGAATTGCGAGCATGAACAATGGAACATGCAATGATGGAGGATGAAAAATATATGTACGAGACCATGCTTAGAGTGTCCAGAAAGATGGACTTAATGTATGAAGCTCTACAAGAAGAGATAGAGGAAAAGCAACGATTGCAGCTTCAGTTGTGAGCCATGGAAGAGGCCCTGGAAGAACTGAAGCACAACAAGCAAAGCCTTCAAGCAGATAACGTTAAATTGAATATGCTTCTATGAGAATAGAAAGAGGAGAAGCAGAGGTTCGGCAGCTACAAGCTAAGGACGAGGCCTTGGAAAAGTTGTAGTGTGACCCCTATGAGGTAAAAGGTAATTCGCCGACTTCATGTACGTTTCCCGATGATTTCTCTACTTTTGAAAATCATACCACAGGAATTTGCTCCAAACTACTGAAGAGAATGGGGTATGAAGGAAAAGTTTTGAGCATTAACGGCCAAGGAATTGTCAACCCCATCAAAGTAGAGGAATTACCCCATCAGGTAGGACTTGGGTATGTCGGGAAGGAAGTTGGGGAATGTGCCAAGACATCCAGTGAACCACCAACAACAGATGATGAGAAGCCCTCATCAGTTATCTCCAAATTGAAAATGGAGGTAAAATTTCATCTTCACATAGTATAATTTCTGTTGGAAATGTGGTGATACCAATTACAGGGACAAACTTGAGGCTGCTTACCAAGATGAGGTACAAGGAAGAAGAAGACCTCTATGTTAATAACCAAGGCATAACTTAGCCATTGGAGGTCATGCAAAGACCTCGATTTGCAGGCTTGGGATACACCAAAGGAGAATGCTCAAGGGTGTCAGATGCTTCCGAGACATTTTTGAAATCGTCGAGGAAAGAGAATGATGGGAACACATCACCATCGTCCCATGGCAGTGCCCATTGCAGGGAAAGAGATGAGACAAGATCTCATCGCCATAATTACACCAGAGACAACAAGGAAAGTTATAACAGGTTTCAATATTTGAATTTTAATTTCGATTACAATCATGTTGTTAATGATGGACATAAATCATGGCATCGAAAAACATGTACTTTTTGTGGTTTACATAACCATATGGTTGTTGATTGCTGGAAAATAATAAAAACACAAAAAAGAATGAGGCATGAAAGACCCTCTCAACAGTAGGAAAAGGAAAAGGTAAAGAATATCTGGAGGAAGAAGACTTCTTGTAGTCATTGTGATAGAAGTGGTCATCAAAGGACCACATGTTGGAGGCTTCATCCAGAGCAACATCGCAAGGAAAAAGGATTTATGCATGAACCATATGAAACAATTGTTCGACCAACGAATGTGCCACAAGAAGACAACCCATTCACTTTGATAAGTGAGAGATGGTTTTTCTAGGTGTGATAGAATGTCATGGTATTATTTTTGCCAATCATGTGTTGCATTTTAAACTATAAAAGTGATGATGTGTTTTCCATCACTTGTTGCAGCAACAATGATGTCTGGCCTTATTTTGTGTTGCATTTTAAAATGTGAAAGTCAAGATGTGTTTCCATCGCTTGTTAAAGAAACAATAGTGTTTGGCCTTATTTTTGTAAATCATGTGTTGCAGTAATGACATGTTTTCCATTACTTGAGGAAACAATGATATTTTGGCCTTGTTTTCATAGCTAGGGTATTATTTCCATTTTGATGTAAACTTGACCATAAAGTATGTGTTATAAACTCGTGGCAAGTATGGGATGCTTGGGTAATTAGTTGGTCATGTAAATTAAGCACATAATTTGCGTAATTGTTCTACAGGTTTCTAAGAGATGCAGGTGTCAGCTCATCGCTTATGGCTCCAAAGGACAAAGGTGCAGGAGAAGCAAGGGTGACTTATCAGACACTTGTGGTGCAGACAATGTACAAAGAAGCTGTAGATTATTTTTCGTGCTTTTGGAGGACCAAAAGCTCCTCAGTGGGGAGGATTGATCCAGGTGGCTCTAAACACATGCAGAAACCCAAGGGGGCTCAGAAATAGTCAAAAATTGAAGTGGTCATATTTCTCTCAAACCAACACTAGATCGAAGAGTTGATCGCCTTAATTCCAACAGTGTGAACGACACTCAAATCTGAGCTCGTATGGAGGAGATAGAGCCAGTCAACATTGCGGTCAAACTTGGGTAGTGGGCCAGGTTTAATTGTCCTACAACTTGACTGACACTGGGGCATGAAACCTAGCTCCCGAAAGTGGGTGAATTTGTTGGACGATTAATTTTCCTAATGACCCTTATTTTCGTTATAATTAAAAATGATCATTTTTTTATAAAACAAAAAAAAATTAATATATATATATATATATTATATATATATAATATATATAATATATAATATATATATAGATATATATCATGAGGTGGTGGGCCATGACTCTCGCCACCCCCCAAACCATATGTTCAAAACAAAATTTAATTAAATATAGGCCGATGGGCCATGACCCTCACCAGCCCTAGCCACCATACACCGCATATATAATACATTGAATATTGGGCAGGCCACCTCCAGTGCACCTAGCCGACACCCACCCCCATATCTCACATAACACTTGTACTCCATGGGCAGTAGGGTTTGAACCCACACAGCTAGAATGGTCGGCCTGCTGCTCAGGCGCCCACACCAACGCATCAAACCACAACCCAAACTTAACATATAATGGTTGCAACAAAGTCGTAACCACCCCATGTTCAAACTTAACCATACCGCGCCATTTCAAAACGTTAAAATAGTTTTCCAAGTGTGGGGGCCAGTGGGGATTGAACTCTTGACCTCCCACCTTGTTGACTCCACCTTAACCAATGCACCCAAATATATTTCTTGTTATTTCCACCTGAAAACACATTTAAAAACCTTCCTCACTCATTTGCATGGGGATGACACTGAACGTATAGACCAATGGAACGGAGAAATGTGCAATGAAGGCCCAGGGTGGAACTTAAAGGCGGAACCATGAGCCGTGTGGAACTGTGACACATTCCAGGAGGCATAATGATGGCACATATTTCGAGACAAAGTATCCTCTTGATGCCGAAGATTCCTTGGGAGGTAAAATTTTACATTGTTAGAATGCAATCAAGTTTACAGTCAGTTAACCAGAATTTTGTAGGGAATGAAATGGTGAGCTCAGATTTTCCTTTTGAGCAGTGGGTTTGAAGATTCCCAGTAGAGGAGAATCTTCGAGAATCTTGAGGGATATCTTCCAGATTACTTGGAGGTTGAAATTTTCTAGATCTAGAATACAGCCAACTTTATACTCATTATTCTCAGAATTTCGCAAGGATCTCAATGGCGAGATTATTTTTATGATTTGAGTTGCAAATCTCTAGCCAACCCAAAGGAGGGAATCTTTGAAGAATCACGGGGGAATTTAAAAGATTCCTACAGGCTCAGATTTTTTCGGTATCAGAATTCAACAAATGGATAGTTGATTTTACACTCCTCAATGACACAAATTTAGTGGTGCAGTTAGTTTTTGCAGTTGAGCCTTCTTTTTTTCAGCCATTTTCCAAATTGGAGTGACGGTGTTAGATTTCAAAGCATGGACAGTCGATTCTATGCCATTCGATGCCACAATTTTGATGGTGCATTCGAATCGAGCAGCTGAGTATTCTATTCTTCAACCAGCATCAGAGTTGAGGTATATGAAGTGTTGTGTCATGTACTTCTTTAATCATTTGTATTGAGATGTACTATGTTGTTTTGATTCCTGCTTGATCTATGTTGCATAATCTTTGTGTCTATTTCATGTGAGATGTATTCGTCATGGATTGTTATGTATATTTTGATTGAGATCCCTTTGTTTCCATGATGACGGAATACTCATTGTCACCATGGGTGTTTTGGTTGAGATCCCTTGGATGTCATGATGGTGGGATACTCATTGTCACCATGTGTGAGATTATGTCATGTTGATAGGAGGTCCGTTGTGAGTGATAGTTCCTGTAGCAGAATGTCTCGTGGAGAGACTTTTCCACTCATGTAGAAGGCACATATCCTTGTATGAAAAAAAACATACTCCATGTATATCTTCAATATTTCCATTACTGAATGAAGCAGCCAAAACCATCTTGACATCCAGCCCGGAGATGTAGTCCACCCTGGACGAACTCCATTATCAACGTATCATGTCTATGATTTGCTAATTGTCATTATGTTTCCATTTGCTTAAGCACGCATATATGTTCATTTATGCTCTGTTAAAATGAAATTCTAACCACATCATGGGAGTAAAGTATCTTGGTTAAATCCAAGAGTTGAGTCAACTCAGATCATCCACTATGAAAATTTTAAAATTGTTTGAAACTTGTTGAATTATTATGTGAAATTCCCCGATGGCGTGAGAATCTCGTAGAACATTTTCATTGAGTCTCATGATCATTAACAGTTGGCGTGTTGGGGGAGGACTGGTCACCCAGTCTTTTCATGTGAATCGGTGTAATAGGAGGTGTAATTGCAATTGTAAATGCGATCGTGTGAACCTTGGCCTTATCTTATCGAATGTGGATCATGAAATTTTAACAAGTGGGGTGGCTCAACAAGAAAACATTTGCATTTGCATTTCATTCCTTTGTTGGGATCCTCGTCGATATTCTGAAAGCAAGTGAAAGAGTCGAAAGTTGGCTTTCAACACCTAGTGATGGCATTTGATCTTCCCCTGCGACTCTTGGTTGTGTGAATTCATTATCATTTTTCTCCAAAGGCACCCTGGGTTTTATTGCGCTTGCATAGTGCAGCTGCAGGTCACCATATTTCAGTTTCTCTCTCTCCGAGAACAAATCTTTTGGTAGATTGGTTATTCAGCTACTGCATTTAACGTTTTCTTTGCCTAAAAATGAGGTGAAACAAAGAGGAAAGTTGCGATAGAATGAAGGAAAATAGCACTATGGTGGCAACAACCAATCACAAAATAAAATCTTGAATATTGGTGTTTCCATTTGCACTTTCCACCCGTTGTTAAGGGCTTCGGTTCCAGTATTTTGTCTCCACACCTGTGCCATTTTGGCACCATCTGTTTGAAGAATGGTATGGTACAGTGAATATGTAAATTGAAGTCACGATCTTGGCATTGGTACATCATCTTCCTTTGTTCATGAGCATCAATTCTATTAGATTCATCCAATATGTGATTTGATGGCATTCTCCAATGACTGTGGATTTGATTGCATTTATTACACAAGGCCATTGCAGTAGTTCAACATAGTTGAAGCACATAGTTTGCATAGGAAGGATGTTGCATCTTGTGAGGGAGATATACACATGACATATGAAAATATGTGTCACAATTATGGAAACATGAATGATAGAATAGAAGTCTAGCTAATTCCTTGCGATAAAGTTCGCAGTCATATAATCTTCAGGTAACTGGGTTTCTTCAGAAACCATATAGATGTAACTCAACTAAATGGGTTAACTGAATTTGGTCAAGCTGTTAAAGAATGCATTGCAGGGAAAGTATGGTCAGCTTTGGTGAGCAATATATGATTTTTGGGTTGTCTTTGAATCCGTTTATTGAATGATGGTGTCTCCATTGAATTAATCTCTTGTGCGTGGAACTTCTGCAAAATTTTGAAGCATTGCATTTGTTTGTGTGTTGGAATTTGTTAGAGGAAATGTGTATAATTCCTAGTGTTGCGTTGTTTAAGTTTTGTGCTATTTTACTGTGTGTTGGCTCTTTCTTGAAGACTCTGTTACAAATCGTTTGTGCTCCCACTAATTAATTGTGTGATTGAACATGGTCGTTGAATCTTCTTTAAGGCCCAGAACAATGAAACAGTTATATGTGTGAGAAAGGCCACATAACTTAATATATTTTTTCGAAGTCATTCATATGTGTTGGATCATATAAAGTGGGTATGGTATGCGTTGAGTGTTTTTAAAGTTTTTTGTTTAAATGCGTGCACTCAAGCTTTTATGAAGGCTATGGTATATATGTAACGCATGGTGCATACATATATTATATAATGGCCATACCATATTCATATGCATCCCTTTTCTTTATAAAGGTTTATAAAGGTTGTACATGGTGGTATGTAGTATGGTATATAGCATTCATACCTTTTTTTATGGTCATATGTTATAGGGTATGAAGTTGCATGGTGTATGGAGGTATATTGAGAGCCTACATTTTTAGTTGGAGATTTTTTTAAGACAAAGTTGTATACCAATTAGTTATTTTGCAGTGACATTATGGTGAAATGGATCAAATAAGTGATGTATTACAAATACTAAATAGTCTAATACATCCATTGTTGATGGGATGGTAGAAATCAACAAAACCACTCTCGATGACATTCATAATTGTATAACAATTAGTTATTTTGCAGTGACATTATTGTGAAATGGATCAAATAAGTGGCGTATTAGAATTACTAAATAGTCTAATACATCCATTGTTGACGGGATGGTAGAAATCAACAAAACTGCTCTCATTGACATTCAATCATATCTACAAGATGCTCAAGAAAAGATCAAGTTTCTACAACTTGAATCTAAATTCCAACAAGAAGAGCTATAGCAAAATTGACATCATTCTGAACCTGTCTTTGTTCAAAACATTGAGAGAGAAACCCATCAACAACCAACAAGTGAGAAATCAGTAAGGTTGAGGATGATTCACATTTAGTGCCTAATGATGGACCAAATTTGTAGAAAGAAGTAGAAATTCATCATACACTTCCCAAGCCCATCATCAGAGCTTAGGAAGAGCTTCTCCATAATAAGCTCAAAACTGGTCTTGGATATGGCAAGGATGTGTCCTTTCATATTCCAGATTACTCAAAGCCCATCAAATTTTAGAGTGCAAGATTTCTTCATGACAACTCAATTTCACTTGTTCCAGATTATGGCCCTCCACATTCTTAGCCAAAAGTTGTCAAATGACAACATTGTGACAGAGTTGGCCATGTGAAAGATCATTGTTTTGATCTTCACCCATGCAAGCATTGTGGTTAGCACAATCATTCTTCAAACAAATGCTTCAAAAACAAGCCTCTTGCGAGAACACAGATTCATCTTGGCTAGATCACTTCTTAGCGGTGGATTTCAACAACCAAGAAGATATTTCAGTCATATATCAAAACTTGTTCTAGAGTATTAAACAGTCTTGCAGTTGAGTTTTCTCCATCATCTCACCTTGTATCTGACAGGGGGGGAAGTCATGGTCATATACAAGCTTCAAAGACATAGAAGTTCAAGCAAGCCTGAGCCATAATGTGCCACACTATATTCAAATTTGTAGCCAGATGCCCCTGGGCATACCTTTCGTTGGTGGTCAACCTTAAACCATCTATGTGGGGTTGAGATCTCCCTTTTTAGGTTGAGCTTATCCCTCTTCAAAGATTTGGGGAAACTTCCTCTAGCAGAATACTTCAACTTCTTGTCAGTTCTGGAAGAGTTCCAGGATTTTCATTAACCATTCCAGAGTTGGTGGTCATCCTTAAACCATTACAGGTTGAGACCTCCCTTTTTAGGTTGAGGCTCTCCCTTCTTATGTAGGTTGCAAACCTCCCTTTTCTAGGTTGAAGGTATCTCTCTTGAAAGCGTTAGGAGCACTTCATATAGCAGAAGATTTCAGCTTCTTACCAAACTTGGAAGAGTTTCAGGAACTGCACTAAGAATTCCAGTGTTGGTATTCATCCTTAAACCACCCCCTTATACCAAGATTTTAGAGAGCACATTCAGTCTAGTGCTTCCATGCATATTTTTGCACATTTTGTATTATAGCTTTCTTCTTGGACTCATACATACCCCTTCGTATTAAGGGGGGAATGTTGGACACCTAATCCTTTGAGGATTGGAGTGGAATGTGAGGAGTCAAAGGGAGTCTAAGAGACGTTGGAATATGAATCCAATGGTCGCTCCAATGTATTATAAATGTACATCTATGTTAATAAGAAATGTAATTCATTGTTTTATCATTCAGATCTCTTCACATTCCATGTGTATCTAATAGGTAGCCCCCACATCCCACTACCAATTTAATTTTATTTTTCTCTAATGTTGGTGGCCTCCATTTCTCAAAAATTAAGTGGGGACTCCCTCAACCCCATTTTCCTTAGTTTTACATGCCAAAACATTCCCAACACCCAAATTGCAAAATGGATATTATTTTGATCCTCCGAGCTCATCTAGATCATTACCCATATTTTGATCCTTCAAGGTCAATTATTTGAGTCGACTCCAAGATTAGGTTCATCGTGCAAGAGGGAAGGAAGCGAGTTAGAGCCTTGTGGCCTGATAGACAGAGCTATAGGGACACCATCTTTGTCATGGAGTTGAGAGAAATGCCCATCATTGCTAACCCTTAAAACTACCTATGCCTCAGACCTACAAAGCCCTATGTTGTAGAGCTCTCGAGAAAACCTCATTGACTGAATGCTTAATTATTGTGGAGAATTTTCGGAAGAAACTATGTAGATTTTTTTTACTTTGTGTGATGTTTTGGGTGAACACTCCACCCATCATCAGGGACCATAAAGCTTAATGATATCAGATGAGTGTTTAGGAGTCTCAAATAGAGAAGAATTCAAAGTATTTGTTACTGAATATTAATAAATTAAAAAGTTGTTAAGGAAAAATAATAAATTAAAAAGGCAGTTGTTAAAGTAAATGGTGAAGGTACCAAGTCAAAAGGGTTGAAAATACTAAATTATTGAAATTAGATAAAAATAAGGGGTAAAATGGAGTGCCTAGATTGACAGAGCCCATATAGGAAAAATTAAGCAAAAATTATTATTCAATTAATAACTTAGAGGGGGGGGGGGGGGAATGAGAAGCAAATCTTATATTAATTGAATACTAATTTTTAGTTAACTTTTCCAACATTGGCTCTCTCAAGGATATTAATTGAATATTAATGGCTAAGTTCACTTGCATTGTCTCTCTCAAGGGTATTACTTGAATATTAATTTTTAGCTAAGGTCTCTTCCATTCACTCTCTCAAGGGTATTAATTGAATATTAAGTTTTGGCTAAGGTATCTTGCATTGGCTCTCTCAAGGGTACTAATTGAATATTAATATTTGGCTAAGGTCTCATTCATTAACTCTCTCAAGGTTATTAATTAAATATTGATACTTGGTTAAGGTCTCCTACATTGGCTCTCTCAAGGGTATTAATTGAATATTAATATTTGGCTAAGGTCTCCTGTATTGGTTCTCTCAAGGGTATTAATTGAATATTAATATTTGGCCAAGGACTCCTGTGTTGACTCTCTCAAGATTATTAATTGAATATTAATTTTTTGGCCAAGGTCTCTTGTGTTGGCTCTCTCAAGGTTATTAATTGAATATTAATTTTTGGCCAAGGTCTCTTGTGTTGCCTCTCTCAAGGTTATTGATTGAATATTAATATTTGGCTAAGGTATTCTACATTGGCTCTCTCAAGGTTGTTAATTGAATATTAATTTTTGGCTAAGGTCTCATGTGTTGGCTCTCTTAAGGTTATTAATTGAATATTAATATTTGGCTAAGGTCTTCTGTGTTGGCTCTCTCAAGGGTATTAATTAAATATTAATATTTGGGTGAGGTCTCCTTTGTTGGCTCTCTCAAGGTATTAATTGAATATTAATTTTTGGCATTGGCTCTTTCAAGGGTATTAATTGAATATTATTGTTTGGCTAAGGATTCCTGCATTGGCTCTCTCAAGGGCATTAATTGAATATTAATTTCTGGCTAAGGACTCATGATGTATCAATTCTCACAAGGGTATTAATTGAATATCAATTTTTGGCTAAGGTCTCTTACATGGGCTCTTTTAAGGGTATTAATTGAATATTATTTTTTAGTTAAGGTCTCGTGCAAGGGCTCTCTTAAGGGTATTAATTGAATATTAATTTTTTGCTAAGGTCTCTTGCTAGGGCTCTCTCAAGGATATTAACTCACTATTAGATTTTAGCCGAGGTCTCCACATGAGCTTTCTCAACGCTATTAATTGAATATTATTTTATTGGCTAAGGTCTCCCACATGGACTCTCTCAAGGGTATTAATTGAACACTAATTTTTTGTTAAGGTCTCTTACAATGGCTCTCTAAAGGGTCTTAATTGAATACTAATTTTTTGTTAAGGTCTTCTACGTTGACTCTCTCAAGGGTATTAATTAAATATCAATTTTTTGTTAAGGTCCCCTACATTGGTTCTCTCAAGGGTATTAATTGAATATTAATTTCTGGTTAAGGTCTCCTACATTCACTCTCTCAAGGGCATTAATTGAATATTAATTTTTGGTTAAGGTCTCCTACATTGGCTCTCTCAAGAGTATTGATTGAATATTAATTTTTGGTTAAACACTCCTACATTGTCTCTCTCAAGGATATTAAATGAATTTTAATTTTTGTTAAGCCCTCCTACATTGGCTCTCTCAAGGGTATTAATTGAATATTAAGTTTTTGTTAAACTCTCCTACATTGGCTCTCTCAAGGGTAAACCCTTTTGACTTGATCCCTTAATCTTTTGATTTGGTCCCTTAACCTTTTACCTTTAACATCTACATTTTTAATTTATTATTATTTCTTAATGGTTACTTCGATTTCTTTAATTTATTAATATTCATTTAAGGCTATTTTTTCTTTATTTAAGGTTCCTCATCACTCGTTTGATATCAATGAATGAGCTTTTTGGTTCATGATGATGGGTAGAGTTGTTGATTTTTGTAGCATCGGATGTGCTTTAGCCTCAAGATTTTGTAGAGAGACTAAGACACATGCATTCTCCAAAACCTATAAATTGTTTGGGAAAATTCCACCTAGAGATGATTTAATTAAAATAATTAACTTTTTAAATGGTTCTCTAAGTCTAAACTTAGGAAATTTGGTTAATTAAAATGTATTAATTAAATATGGTGAGAATCTTCTAGATAAAGACGAAGATCGAGTCAAATTTAATCTTAGCCATAAATTATGTTTTAATATTGGTCGTTGATACCTCAACGAGATATTATTAGAAGAAACTCAATGGGCACTTGGAGAACACACCAGAGCAGATACTCGGTTGCTTCAGCAGTTCGATTTTATCAATGGATGAAGTTCGGCAAGAGAAAATTGAATTAGAGAGTGGGTTGTAGTTGGGAGAGAGTGGGCATCAACATAGTCTGAGAGTGAAAAACGAATTTGGAGTAGGCATCACAGAGGAGGGACGCAGGTCAATGCAACAGAAGGGTTGACGCAGGACCCACGCAGTCACTGTACAAAAAGTGATGTAGAAGGGCCAACAAAAGAGGTAGGAGATCCTCTTCGGGGTCAGAAAATTGTTGTGGAGTGTGAGAAATTCACCAATAAATTTCTCTTAGTGACTCTTCCTCTATCTTGTCTTGTACATAAATTATTGTTGAAGATTAATAAAAGAAACCCTCATGTGCTGCACCAGTTTTCCCACATTGAGTTTTCCCGGGGATGATTGTCCAAAAATAACTGTGCCACTTTGGTTATATATGTGCTAGTATTTTCCTTGTATTTGTTTTCCGCAAAATTTTATTTATAAAGGCTGCAGTGTATATATTTTGATATTTTCCATAGAAAACTGCAAATAATTTGTTTAAGTAATTTTAACAAATAGAAGAAATATTATCAGTTACTGCAGTAGGATTCAGGATCACTGACTTTTCAAAGGAGTGTCCACCGAAAATGTTAAACAAATTAAAAATCATTTACATAGTTTCTTCGGAAAATTCTCCACAACATGAACAATTATGAAAACCCACACTTGCTGAATTATTTTTAAAATTCTACTTCATTATCCCATGTGAAATTGTTCTAACTAAAAAAAAAGTTACACTTACTCTAAATGTTCTGAATTAAAATAAATACTTTTCAACAAAATAATGAAAAGTACTTACTCCAAAATATTTGTTTATGCTTTCTTAACAACAAAAACAAAAATTGTTAAGGTCTCTTTAATTTTCTCTCTCAAGGGTATTTGTTTGGCATCAGATCCACCCATAGCAAGTTTTTTTAAGCTCGAGTTTTGGTCAAATGTAATGAAAATACCCCGTGAAATGTGGGCGTGGAGTGCGAGAGTCTAGTTTTTTCCGCCCTAAGATAATGTAAAGTGTGTCGGCCTACCCATGGTCCGCGAACCATGAGATTGTATAAATAGAGCAAGGCTCTAAGTGTGAAGGGAGTCTAAGTTTTGACAAGTAATAGATAGATGCGAAGGCATGGTTAAAAGATAGAAGTGAATCTGAAGTGTACTGGGTCATAGTGATAGGTAGAGGCTCTACAACTAACTATGCATAGGCCTAGTAGAGTCCGTAGTTGAGTACATGGACCCTTGCAGTAGAGTGCGTAGGGTGGATTCGAGTCTGTACTGAATTGATCTTGGAAGGCATCATTGATAAAGATAAGTTGTTTTGACATATGTGCATCTAGTCCATAGCTCTGTATTTAAATGTTATGTGTTGATGGTATCTATTTAATTATATGCACGCACTTGTATGTATGCTTATGAATGGAAATCTACTAAGTAATTAATGAACAAACTCTAATTAAGGAAGACTTGGGTAATTAATATGGATCGCACCGCGACTAGATCTGCGCTAAGATCTCGCTAGTGCATGCAATCTAGTAAGTGCGGAGGTTGAAACGTGTACCTATCACTCATATCAGACATCCCCAGGGTGCGAAACCTAGTTCTAGCACCCTCCCATACTACTTCAGGTGAGACCTCAATCCGCGCTCCACTAATTGTTGCCGAAAGGGCCAGTAGTACCGAGATTTTCTTGGCTAAATCACTTTTGAACCTGGGTCAGTCCCCACGTAGCCAACAAATGGTTCCGTTGCCAGGACCGAGATCTACATAAGGGGTGTCTAATGTCGTGCCACTGGAACCCAACAAAGAAGGAAAATGAAGAGCGGTTGGACAAGAAGATTCACGAGTTCACGACATAGGAAAATAGGACTCTGCGAGTATCTAAAGAACAGTGGTTGGATCCCTACTCGTACACTGAGATCCATGAGGTTTTCTTTGCATCCTTTCCGTCGAAGCTGTATGAGTGGATCGCAAGGTTAGCCGACAGCCAAGGAAGGTGTAAGCTCAACCAACTGATAGTGTGGACTCCAGAATTAGTGCGCAAACTTGAAGCCTCAGAAGATAAGCTAGCGTGGGCTGTGGATCATTGGCTCAGCCGGATAATAGGAGGATTTATCACTGAGTTCATGGTGGATATGACCATGAGCTACAACGAGGAAAAACATCATTTACTCAAAGGCCACGAGGTAAGTATATTAAATCTTTGAATACCTGGATTAAGATGTTGTTATGTGAAAAACGAGTTATGCGAATACATTAATGTTTGGGATGACGCGGAGCGGGAAGATCTACAAAGGTAGCGGGGAATTAGGAAACAGTCCCTTAATTTCACCTTCGTGAGAGAGCAAGGAATAGCTTGCTAAGGTATCTCCGAGAAGTGCGGTCAGTTTGATAAGACAGTGCATTCCGCAGTTACCACCTCCACCCATGCCACCACCTGCTTCACCTCCCTCACCTCCATCTCCCCCCACTCCACCTCCACAAACCTCACAGTTCAACATTGTGAGCGTGATCAAGCTACCCATATTCAGAGGAGTAGAGAGGATCCAGACTAATTCTGGTTCGTGGTAAGAGCAGTGTGGGAAGCATAAGGGGTCACAGACGACAACATTAAGAAAGCTACCTTGGTGAGCGCGTTGTACAATCGTGTGTTGACATGGTATATCAAACACTCTAATGACCACCCAAATGCAGGGATAACAAAGATCTAGAATGCATTGAACGAAGAATTTACTTGGTCGAAATCAGAGACACAGTCAATCATTGGGTTTAAAGAGATCGCGATGCTCCTGGGTGAGACTCCCTAGGATCTGTATCAACGGCTGAAGAGCATGATCTGCGAAGCCAACATGATGCTAACAGATGGATAGCATCACGCATGGTTTGTGGCTTCTCTCACACCGCACTCGAGGAAAACGTTGTCACAACAAAAACTTTCCACCCATGGTGAAGCGTTGGAAATGGCGATGAGGTTACATGAGACCCCGATACAAGACCTTGGGTTGGGTGTTCAATAAATCCACGTGCAACTATAGACTCTCTGCCTGGAGATGCAAAGCCTGAAGCAAGATAGGGCACCGCAGCCGCGGGTGCATGGAGATGTATGGTGCATAAAATACAAGGGCCAGGGCCATGACAAGCATCACTGCCCAATATTCATGAACTACTTGATAGGAGGAGGACCAATGCAGCTGAGACCAGAGGTGCAGGGAGGGATGAGTGTGACACCTGCATTATGGTGCGTGATCTATCAGATAGGATGAAAACACATGACGAACAATTTTCATTTGTTGCAAGAGTATACACAGACTCCCCAACAGTTGTTTTGTAATTTCTGCAGGTCGGTAGGCCACAACGAGCACACTTGTTGCAACTACAAGTTAATGATGGATACGACCCCAGCATATAGGATGCCAATAGGAATGCAAGCCCTCAACCCAGCCACGAGGATGGCATGTGCTAGATTTTAGGGGCGAGGTCGAGGACGAGGAGGAATGGGACCATGAAGGGGTCGCAGACAGTTAATTTGTTACAATTGTGGAGGACCAGGGCACTACGCCCGTGATTGTACCAACTCGACGAGAATATCATGTTCATATTGTGCTCAATTTGATCATGAAGTAGTATATTTTCCTATGTTGATCGCACAGATGCACGAGAAAGGGGTACTCCAGTCTCCTCCGACTCAGAATATCCAAATGATGAAGTTTGAACCATGCGAAGAAGACCCAAATGTGAACATGATGCTTAGAAGCAGTGAGATCATAAGGGAGGATAAGGGGAAGCAGCCCGAGGAATATACATGGTTCATAAGGCTCCTATAAAGGAACCTGAGTTTGACTTAGAACACGCAAAGAAAATGTTCATGGAAGCTAAGAAGAGCTTCACAGAGGCCTCCACTTCAGGTATTAAGGATCAACTAGAGCCAGGGATGGAAACTTCTATGCTTACTACCTTTTTGGAGACATGCATGAAACTGTTGTGCGACAATAAGGTAGTTAAGGGACTACAGGAGTTGATCACCATGTGCGCAGGGTTAGGGGAACCGCACGTAGTCCAAAAACTGGGAGGGCATGCATTGTGAACTAGGAGGGAAATGAGATTGACTACGCAAATTAGTGAATATGAAATGGATCAGGTAATCCTAAACCTGGGATCAGACGCAGATGTATTACCGAAGCAAACGTGGGAGCGTATGGGCCCGCGTTACAGTGGTCCCTATTCAATTACGAATGGAAAACCAATAGAAGATTGTGCCCATGGGTAGGTTGTAAGGAGTAACAGTTGATATCGAGGGTGTGAGCACACAGATAGACTTTGAAGTGATAAATATTTTCGATGAGAACAATCCTTATCCCACATTTCTAGGAATAGATTGGGCAATTGATATGAATGGAGTCATTAACATGAAGAAGTGGAAGATGATATTCGAGAAAAATTCCTTATGCGTAGTAGTTCCACTAGACCCAGTCGAAAGAACGCGCTACACTGAACTAGTGTGCGATGATGAGCTGGGTTGTATTTACCAGATAACAGTGCGAGACTAGGATCAGGTGAACCCAACTGCAGATGGGAGAATCTCGTGGGAATGCGATAGCTCTTATACTTCGGATTGAGAGGAAGAAGTAGAACGTTGCCAGAACCGGTCGCACGAAGTGACAACGCTGAATTGCAACATGATGATTATATCACAACGTTGCATGACAATGGAGGCAAGGGAACTGCCAACCTATTATGGAGTGACAGTGGTGGATGAATTCCTTGACAAATTTGAAAGCACAGTACCAGAACAGCAACAGTACAGTGCGCTGGAGTGGGTGTTGTGCGCAACACCCACACGATGGTGGAGTACACATCAGGAGACCATTATAAACTGGCATGAATGTAGAAGGTAGACGCGCTTACGGTTTGGAAGCCCCCAGCGTCAAACAGGAGCCGAGAAGCCAGGACGAAGTAGCTTGCATGCCCACCTGTGTCGACGGATGCAGACGTGTGTTGTGCAAGCACATCCCAGGCTAAGGATCGAAAATCAGAACCAGATGCGGCAACAGGAAAAGTGACACACACCACCATTATTACACGTCGCAGAATTCAAAAAGCTATGCAGAATCATGAAAAAATTTCATCGAGCGAACCAAACTGACTGGGACCTACGCGTACCAGCAGTTCAATGGGCCTATAGGGCCATAAGAAAAAATTGGAGCATGGAAGTGACCCCCACACTAGTGAGAAGAGACGAAACCATATGAGCAGAGAAGAATCTCCATAAAATAGCTCCCACAGTTGGGACAGTACGTGAGGACCAGAAAAAACGGATTATGCAGCCACGCGAGGACGAACATATGCAGATTCCAGAAGCCATTTGGTGAGGGAACTTGAAACTTTATGAACTCAAAGAATAGTAGGTACAACTGAGAAAGAAAAGCATGATATTGGATCAAGAAATCAACAAACGGGAAACCAAAGTCGCGCAAACATGATGCGCCAAGAAACTAAGCATGATGCAACAAAGTATGACCAATCATACTACTGCATTAGAAGAATTTGTGGCCCTGCTACCATGGCTACGACCACACCTTACTATACAAAGTAAATAGGGTACGGCACCATACAAGGAAGAACGCAATGCATGGATGGACATGAGGGTAATTGAGGGGTGCCCACGAAACGGGCTGGAAGGTAACTTGAAGCCTCGCACCGGTGGTGCGAACACCTGACTATCCATAGAAAGCATAGTCTCAGTGCTCCAAACAGTTGAAAGAGAGTGTGGGACTACAAAAGAGTCTGTATGGGAGATGCACGAGACGTAGGTTGCACGTAGGGTCAGGACATCACAATGGTCACGCACGCGTAGAAGGGGTTGTGTTTTTTTGCAGGTAGGCTGGGAAGTGACCATTGGTGTCATTGTTCATGATAAGATGTCCAATTTAAGGTAGCAAGGAGCGGACGGCGGGAAATTAAGACATGGAGTCAGAACTAGATTTGGGATGATCTGCCTCCATGAATGCATTAATGACTCAAAAATGGGGGGAAAGGTCAAATTCAAATTTGTAGGACGCTATAAAACCTCCAAGGCGGGCCACGAGACGACACTTGGTGGTTTGAGATTTGAGTTGTTGAAGAGAGCCCACAGTGTTGAGCACCAAGCTGTGTTTGAGCCTCTAAAGTTGCAAACCACTACATACAGCTTGAACAAGATGATAACTACCAGGAGAGGTATGGGTTTTGTCGAAAGTCCTGTCGAAGAAGGTGCGTAGAGCCCTTCACTGCAGGTGGGGGATGCACTGGAGATTCCAATATCGCCCTGAACACCGAGGCCCAAACAGGACCCACAAGTAGCAATATCGGTCCGTATGTCTCTACAGAACCCACGGTTTGGTAAGCTGTCTATGGAAGATAAGGGGAAAATGATAAATCTTGAGACAGATGATGAGGAGGAGGATCCCTAGGAATTCGTGGAAGAAATTGAACCAGAGGTATTAATGGAGGAAAACATCCAGCCAGTATGCACTATAGAAAAACTGCCCAAGTATGTCCCTCCGCGAAAAGGAAGAGTAAAAGTACCTAAAGATTTGGATGTTGTTAAAATCGGACTCAAAACCCTGTTCCTCCCAGAGGGTATTCTGTTTGAAGGTTCGACTCTAGGATGCATGCCCATAATGAAATTTGAATATTGGGACCTCACGGATAGCGAGAAGTTCCCACATTTGGAAATTAGCTAGCTAATGAAATAAAGCAAGGAGGGGGGTTACAGCGCCACATCCACGAAAATGGTTGCTTCGGGTGGAGGAGGCGGGCTACTCCACCTATTATGGATCCCACACTTTCATCGGGCACCAATCACGATATTTGTCATTAGGCAACTACTTTGCTTGGTGCACGATGGGTACATGTGGCTGGAAGAGCCCATTCCCATCACGACGAAGCTTATTTATAAGATTTCTCAGCTTCCCTGTACAGGAAGGGACCCCGTAGAAATAGTTGGTAAAAGTGGAGACTTGGCGCTCGTAGAGGCCATGAAAAAGAAATACAAGTCGGAGAAAAAGCAGAGGGGTTACATCATTATTAGCATCTAAGACAAAGGACTGTGCATAGCCACCCATTTATTGGCAGGAAAAGTGATGAGAAAATGTCGCAGCAACGAGGTACCAACAATGGTCATCACGCTGGCCGAACAATGCACTGAGCGGGTACAGTTCAACTGGGTGCGTTTCCTCTGCAAGGAGTGTTGCGGAGGTAAATCCCCTCTGCGGACAGAGGTGGATCCCACTAGCCCCACAGGGGTCTAGCAACAATCAATCATGCTACATGCAAGTTCCTAGCTATATAATTTAGAAGTCGATCAGGGAGACCAACCTGGGATCCAACGCTTGTTTGTTGTGGGGGGAAGTGTCGCTCCTGTCCTCTATCTCCGGCCGGTAGCTATCCGCACATAGATACCTGCACAAGTGAAGAATAACCCACAACAAGCATAAAATCCAAAAACATACAGCTATGTACCAGTCAAGCAAGATACAATTCACATATCACCGGTGTAACACATGAATGAAACCATAATGACAGTCGCTTTGCATTAAATAGAAATGAGAGAAGAAATTACAACCACTTAAGGCTTGACACTGTAAAACTCCTCTAGCTGGGTGGGCAGTCAGTTCGACACGTCTTGCAAAATCACTTTCTCTCTCAACAATCCGGCAGCATAACCTTACTTTCAGCTTTTAGCTCAAAAGTATCTCTCTCACACTAGCTTGTTTGCTCTTTTGCTTTGACCTCCAAGAAACTACTCACTAGCCTGTTCATTATGGGGAGACAGGATTTTATAGATAAAGGAAGAGGAGATGTACATTGTATGTGGACACATTCTGAGTTTTGGTAATGTCTCATAATAGCCATTGCCTTGGATAGAAAAGCCGAAACCCGGATGCTTTTGTGGGCTTTTTCCTTCAGGGAACTGAGTGAGTCGCAAGGGAAAAAACATTCTAGCATGTGCTGGCAAAAAATCATGCCTAATTTGTGTGGCGCGGGCCGTGCTCTGGGACAGAGCGCTTATGGGCGCGCCCTCTTTGTAATGACTGAGCCATTGGCGCGTGGTAATACACTGTGGCCCGCACTAATGGGAAAAAGGCATTTTCCAAGGCTAATCTTCAGAAGGTGTCTTCAGGGTTATTGAACTTCATACTCAGGAGGTCTCAATGCAAGTGTTTTCAAGTTATTTCACTGGTCACAGGTCCGTAAATGTGTCCTCCAATGTGTGACAGTGGGGGTGCGACATGACGGTGACCGACGGTGACAAATTACTGCATAACAAGAGGTAGGAGTTCAATTCCTACAACACCACCTACTCCACCAAGACTAAGAGATACACCTCCATCTCAAGCTCATATTCCTAGCTATAAACCTCTTGAAGTTCTAAGGTTATAAATTCAATCAAGAGGATCTCCTACTTCATTTACTGAGGCAGTCCTAGAGGAGGAAAATCTTGGATCTCCAACATAAGGAGTAATCTTTTTCACCTCTACAGAGGAACATATTTTGGTTGAAGAATTAAGAATACCTAGTGGAGAAGAAGAAGTAGAACCTCTCTTCCACATACCATTGATAGAGGAACCAGAGGAAGAGAAATTAACCTTGCAGGTGGAATCTTATATTAACTCTGAAGAGACTATAATGGTAGAAGAAGGAGAGGATGTAGAATTCTCACCATTTGGAGGAGGAGGAGGTAGAGGAAGAGGTAGAGGAAATAATGGATAAGGCAGAGGAAATAATGGAAGAGGTAGAGGAAATAGGGAAGTTGATAATTCTTTTGGATTCCCTATAATTGATGAAGAAACATATGCCATAATGAAAAATATCTCACCTTTTGTCCTCCCAAATTTTCATGGATTAAAAAGTGAAGACCCTGAAACCTTCTTATTTGAATTTGAAGTCTTGTGCAGAACTTATGATTATTTACAAGATTCTCAAAAACTCAAATTGTTC
The DNA here is from genome assembly GCA_000404065.3 of Pinus taeda. Lineage (NCBI taxonomy): Eukaryota > Viridiplantae > Streptophyta > Pinopsida > Pinales > Pinaceae > Pinus > Pinus taeda. The sequence continues at coordinate 112,888 of APFE030976692.1, forward strand.
CCTTCAACATTGAAAGGAGTTGCTTTAAAATGGTTCATGGGGTCACTCATTCTATTAAAACATGGAATGACATGAATAAAGTGTTTATGGATAGTATTTGGATTATTGCATGCCTATCAATCACAAGGATGAAGTGTTCAAAATGATGCAAAGAGAGGATGAAAATTAAGAGGATTTAATTGAGAGATTCAACTATAACTTAAAAAGAGAAAAAATGGATAACTTAGATCAAGATACTTTAAAATCTCTTTTATTAAAAGCCATTGGAGATGAGTGGATAGATATCCTTAACATGATGGGGAAGGGAGATATCTCTCAACTCCCATTAAGTGACATTTGAGAATTATGTGTTCACATCTCTAGAGGAAAATCCAAAACTGAGAAAGGTCCAAGATATCCTTCTCTTGTTAGGGTGAATAAATATGCAACTGGATTAGTGAGTAGGGAAGAAATTAGAAACATGCTTGATGAATTTAAAATAGATATTTTAGGGAGCCTTAGTGAACAAATAGACACCCTTAAGTTACAAAACAAGTAGAAAGATGAGACTGATGCTCTGGCTATTTTCTGTCTCAAATGCAGAAAGAAGCACACTTTAAAAGAATGCCCTTTGGATGCAAAAGTCATAGAGACTTGTGTGATTTGTTCAGAAAACCATGGGACCAAAAGTTGTCCTTCAATCCCTAGTCTTAATGCTATTTTTCAAGAGGAAACAATTTCAAATCCAACAAAATCTCTTTTCTTTGTCTTTAGAAGACCTTGGCAAGGGCAACAAAATCAGGGTTTTAACAACCAAATGTATATGCAGCCCCCTCCAAATTGGAATTCTTGGCAGCAACCTTGGCCTCAATCTCAATCTCAAACTCAACCTTGGGCTCAAGGAATGCATAATACTTATGGAAGATTCTCTCCATACTATCAATATCTTCCATCATATCCAAACTATCCTCCCCAACAAATTCCTCAACAAAATCAATAGCCCCAACTTCAAAACCAAAACCCTCAACTTTCACTGCCATTTCCATAGAGACCAAATCTATTCGCTGCCCAACCATTATCTAACCCCAACAACAAAAATCCTCAGAATACCTATATGGTGGAAGGACAGCAATTTCCAACTTATATGTTCACTCCATTAGATCTCAATGATGTCCAATTGAGATCTGGTAGGATATTAGAAAAGAAAAATCCTTCCGTAGTTATTCAAGAACAAGACAATTCTAAGGAATATTATCTACAACAAAATAAATTTTTTGAAGGAACATCTCCTCAAAGCTAGAATAATGAAAATAAAAAATAGAAAGAACCAATAAACTCAACTCCTATCATATAGCAACAACCAATATAAATTTCTACACCTCTTCTAGATAGGGTACAAGCTGATAGAGGGGTAGAAAAGCATATTATGTTACCTAATTATGATTTTCTAGATGAATTGAAAAATGCCTGTATCAAAATCCCTTTGTTACAAGCCATTAGGGAGATTCCAATTCTAGCTAAAACAATAAAGGAGTTGAGCATGAAGAAACCAGGAAGAAAAACAAAAGAAGTAAAAAGAATTCAGCTAGCAAGAAAAATAGCAGACATAATGATGGGAAAAATTGCCATACAAAAATATGTAGATCCATGAAGTCCAGTTGTAAAAAAACATATCAATGGAGTTGAAATCCCAAATATACTGATTGACTTAGGAGCAACAATAAACATCATGAGCAAACAAACCATGGAACAACTCAAACTACCCAATCTTCTTTATACACCTACATTACTATAATTGGCAGATACATCTGTAATAAAACTAGATGGTGTGTTAGAAGATATTTCAGTATCCTTAGACTCTTGGGATTACCCTAATGATTTTATGATCCTAACCCCAAAGAGTAATCTAGGAGGACATCCACTTATATTAGGAAGACCTTGGCTGACTACAATTGATGCTTTCATTAGTTGTAGACCTGGTGATATGTATATCTCTGATGGTAATTCAACTAAGAAATTCATTCTATATCCTCCAGCAAGAACAATTACAGATATAGATGACAAAGATTGGATTGATGATGAAAATGATATGCAGCCTCTCTTTACTATTTCAACCACTAGTGAAGATTGTCAAATCTTAAATACAATGGAAAATTTTGAATCATCTCCACAATATGAACATGATCAATTTCAAGAAAAATCCAATATTGAATAATTGTCATCTACGCAGATCTCTGTTTATTCTATGGAAGAATTTGGTAGCTCTATATTTGAAATCTTTCCAGGGAAAACATTGAACATAAACAACAACTTGGAAAAATTACAATAGGAAAAGCTAATCAAAACTTTACAACAACATTCTTCTACATATGCATGGGAGTACACTAACATGAAAGGAATTAGTTCTAAGACTTGTATACATCACATCTACATTGAGGAAAATTGTAAACCTATCAGACAACCTCAAAGAAGGATGAATCCAAATCTTAGGGAAATTGTGAAAGAAGAGTTGCAAAAATTGTTGAATGTAAACTTTATTTACCCAATTTCAGACAGCCAGTGGGTTTCTCCTCTAGTGATTGTACCTAAAAATAATTGTAAATGGAGGGTATGTATTGATTATCGAGAATTGAATAAATCTACCCAGAAAGACCATTTTCCTTTGCCCTTTATAGATCAACTATTAGATAAATTAGCAGGTAAGAAGTACTTCTCATTTTTGGATGGTTTTAGTGGTTACAAACAGATTCAAGTAGCACCTGAAGATCAATATAAAATCACATTCACCTACCCATGGGGAACTTATGCCTACAAATTACTCCATTTTGGATTATGCAATGCACCTACAACATTACAAAGAGCAGTACTAGGAATTTTTTCTGATCTGATACATGATTGTGTAGAGGTATATATTGATGACTTTACAATTTATGGGAATACATTTGAGGAAGCATTAGAAAATCTAGAAAAAGTTCTTAAAAGATGTAAGGAAGCAAACCTTTCACTAAGCCATGAAAAATGTTTTATGATGTTTATAGAAGGGATTGTTTTAGGACATCACATTTTAAGAGATGGAATTAAGGTTGATAAATCTAAAGTTGAAGTCATCACTAAATTATCAATTCGAAGTTGTCAAAAGGATGTTAGAATTTTTCTAGGATTCACAGGATATTATAGAAGGTTTATAGAAAATTTCACTAAACTAGCATTGCCACTCTTCAAATTGCTCACTAAAGATTGTGAATTCACTTGGAATCCTGATTTCCAGTTCACATTTGAGACTTTGAAAGAAAAAATTTCTGAGGCACCCATTTTAAGAGGTCCAAATTGGAAGCTACCTTTTCATATTTCAACAGATGCTTGAGATACAACTCTGGGAGCTATATTAGGACAAAAAGATTTGATCCCTTATGCCATCGACTACACAAGCAAGAATTTGACTCCCACTAAGTTAAATTACACTGTAAATGAAAAGGAATTCTTAGTTGTTGTTCATGCTATCAACAAGTTCAAACATTATATAACAGGCTATGAAACCTTTGTTCATACAGATCACTCTGCAATTAGGTACTTAATGAATAAATTGATTACTAATGGAAGAGTTACAAGATGGTTATTACTCTTGCAAGAATTCAACATCACTATTTTAGATAGACTTGGAAAACAAAACAAAGTTGTTGATTTCTTGTATAGAATTCAAAATAGCAAAGATGACACTCCAGTTGAAGATAAATTTCCTAATGAATATATTTTTGCAGTAACTACTCAAACCCCTTGGTTTTCAGATATTGTTAATTACTTAGCCATAGGAAAATTACCTTCACATTTGTTTCCTAAGGACAAAAGAAAAAGCATTCAAACAAGTGCAAGTTACTCATGGATTACTAATGAATTGTATAAAACAGGTCTAGGTCTCATGATCAGAAGATGTGTTTGAGAAGATGAAATGCCTGAAATTATTAAGGCATGTCATGATGAACCTTGTGGTGGAAACTTTGCTGACAAGAGGACAACCTATAAAATCCTTCATTTAGGATATTATTGGCCCTCCATCTTCAGAGATGCCAAAGAATATGTCAAAATGTGTGACAGTTGTGAAAGGGTAGGGAAACCTACTCCTTCAGATGAAATGGTACTACAAACTCAAGTACTCATTGAACCTTTTGAAAAATGGGACTTGGATTTTGTTAGACCAATTAATCCTCCATCTAAACAAAAGAAGTATATTTTGGTATGCACTGATTATGTCACCAAATGGGTAGAGGCTAAATCGTTACCTTTTGCTAATGAAAAATATGTAGTTAATTTTATTTTTGAGGACATCTTCACTCGTTTTGGTGTTCCAAGAGAAATAATGAAAGATCGAGGATTTAAATTTACATCTAAAATGGTGGAGAGACTTGTGGAAGAGTACAAGATAAAACATAGGAAGTCTACTCCTTACCATCCACAACCAAACGATCAAGTTGAATCTACCAATAAGGTGATTGAAGGAATTCTCACTAAGATTGTACATCTACACAGAAGAGATTGGGTAGAAAGGCTTCCTGAAGCCTTATGGGCCTACAAAACTACATGGAGGAACACAATAGGACATACTCCCTATGAGCTTGTTTATGGGAAGCAATTCCTGTTCCCTATAGAGTTTCAAATCAGAACCTTCAAGATGGCAGTCTGATTGAGACTGGATTTATCAGAAGCACAGAAACATAGATTGGAGCAACTCAATGAGCTTGATGAAATTAGGAAATATGTAGTTTAAAGAACCAGTTTAATCCAACAACAAAGGGCTAAATGGCATGATAAGTATATCAAGGAGAAAAAGTTCCAAGAAGGAGATTGGGAACTTTTGTTCAATTCAAAATTCAAAGATTTTCAAGGGAAGTTTCAGACTCATTGGCTTGGACCATATGAGATTGAAGAATTCTTTAATAATGGAGCAGTGACAATAAGGACAATAGATGAGAAAAAAGTACCTCTTCTTATGAATGGTCATCGGTTAAAGATATATCATAAGCCAATTTCAAGGGAGGATTGTGTCAGAATTTTCCAAGATAACAGTGAGATGAAGTTGGTGAAGAAGAATTTTTCTTCTCCACTACCTTAGTTTTTCCTCTCTCTCTCTCTCTCTCTATCTATCTATCTGTCTATCTATCTATATATATATAGATAGATAGATAGATATAAATGTGTGAGTCTGAAAACCAATTGTTCATTGGCTTACTTATACAGGAAGTATAGGGTGAAAATCAGAGGTTTTTGACATCCTATATTTCCTATTTTCTTTCTATAATAAGTAGTGACATAAAGCTACATTCGTTTGCAGTTCCTAATCTGCAAATTCATTTCATTTCATTTCATTTCATCTCACTTCACTTTCATTCCCTTTCACTGTTATATTACACTTTCCTTTCATTACGTTCCATTTTCATTTCATTTCACATTCATGTTCCATAGCCATATTTCATCTTTATCATGTTCTGTAGCTAATTCCATTCTGCAGCTAATTTGATTTTGCAGCCATATCTCATTCCGCAGCTCTGTTTCAAACAAATGTTGATTGCAGGGAATTGAAGAAACTTTTTTTTTGAAGCCTGATATGCTAAGAAGGGTATCTGGGGATCAACATCAAAGAAAAGCAACAAACAAAAAGGTTAAGTTCCAAGAGGTAAAACTGCAAAAATTTATTTTAAAATAGCAAGGTTAGAACATAGAGTATGTATAATATGGGAATTCATATGTTTCCATGAGAAATCATCATTTGATTTGATTGCAATCTCTATCGTACTGCATATCCGCCACATTCTCCATATTCTGCCACATAACAGTCCATAATTAACTCCCTCATTGTTTTTAACAGTCATGACTACACCTTGACATACTTTGTCCACGTTTCTCCAAAACCCTTACCATTTACTTATTTCATGCAAACCTGCAGTTATTTTCACCATACTCGCAGTGAATCCATTTCATAAACTAAGAAGGGTAATTTTGAAGGTTAAGGAATTTTGCGTAGCAGAAGGCATGGGGCTCATTGTCAGATCAAAACTAGTAGGAGAAAAGTATATGGAAGGATACCCACAACTCAAGGAAATGTTGCAAAAGGCTAGATGGCTCAAATTCATCGAAAAATTTTATGGTTTTCATAAAGATCACAAAATCCTTTGCTAGATATTTTGATGGAACAGAGGTAGAAATTGGAGATATTAAGTTTGCAGTAACAAAGTTGTTCATAACCAAGTCTACAAAACTTCCATGGCATGGTGATAGATGGTTCAAAAACAAGTAATTCCACAGTGAATCATTGAAAGTAATACTCAAGAACCCAGGTATGGATGTCTCTGTTTTTAGAAAAGGAATTCCCATTTCAGCTCTTAAAAGTAAGTGGAGGACAATGATTTTGATATTATAGAAATTTATCACCTAGGAGGGGAGATTCGGTTGCATGTATGTCTACCATATCCATTTACTGATGAATTTCCTAGAAAATGGAGAAATTAATCTTCCTTTCTTCCTACTAAATAGTTTAAGAAGGATGGCCTCAAATGTGGAAAATAAAATAGAGTTCATAGATACAACCATGTACCATCATGGGTTGATAAAGATACTGATTGAGTTTCATTTAAAAGGCATAGGAGATACCTGGGAGGATTTCCTCATTAGAAACCATTTCCAAGAAGCACCAAAGTCACCCAGAGAAGATAATGTTAGAACAAGCAGAAGAAAGTAGATTGGTATAACTATTAAAGACAGACTCGAGTCTTCATTACAAAAAGATGATGAAAAGTTAATATCTGAAGAACTGACAGAAATTAGGAAGAAAATCAGGGCAAGAGGAAAAATAAAAAAGGAGAAAAAGACTACAGAGAAGGAGAATGTAAGTCATCCACAACCTAGAAGAAGCTCTAGACTCCAAGGTTTGGTAAAGAAAACATCGTCAAAAGGGACAGAGTACATAAAATTAGAAGAGGAAACCCTAGAAACTTCTCCTGTTAACATCTCTTCTACACACAGTCCTCAAATTTCTCCTGACCATCATTTTGAAGGTAGCCCAAGCAGAAGATCTCCGGGCATAGACCCAGTGTAGCAACAAATATATGATTATATAGAATTAATGGAGAAGAAAAGTGCCTCAATGAATCCAGAACCCTCTGTCAATCCACAAGAACCTCTAATTGACTCTCTGAAATAGGAAATTTATGAATTAGAGATATTGAACAGACATATCAAACAAGAGAATGAAACCTTGAAGGAACAAAGTAAATTAGACAAGGAAATTCATGATAATACCATTCTGCATCTAGGACTATGGTATAAGAAAAACAGGAAGTTGAAAAGAAAGAATAAAAGTCTGAATAGAATAGTCATCAACCTCAAATACAGGCTTCTTATGAGGAAACCCAGAATGATAGTCACTTCAAAGAAGAGCAAAAGAAGAAAATCAGTTGTATTCGTAGAAGTGTCTAAGCAAATGCATTAGAGAAGAAGAATTCACATTTTTGACAAACTGCATGAGGACATGCAATGATTTTGCAGTGGGGGTATGTTGAACCTTAGAATTACCTTCCCTTCGACATTTGTTCTCACCTTTTTCTCTCATTTTCTCATAAGACTATAGATCCAATCAATGATAAATGCTAGGTTTTGTCTTAAGAAAGAATTAAAATGATTACCATATTATATTTTCATGTTCTTGCTATTTTAAAATATTTTTGCAAACTAGCTACAAAACGTAGCCTATTCTCCAGCCAACTATGGGTTCCGTGGCTACTCTCATGGTTTGATAGGTTACAAGTGTCAAAATAAGAACTAAGCCACATGGGCATTTACATAATCATCTCCACATAGATTCTATCCTACTCACTTAGTACAGATCAATAGAAAAGCATGCCTAAAGTCATGGTCAAAGATGGAGTCAAATATGTTATCTAGTAGTAGTAGGACTCTTGATTTGCTCTTTCGTAGCTAATCAAGAGTCTAATAGTTCTATTGAGGAGTTAATTTGGATTAAGCCACCTGTAACTTATTAGAAGTTGAGAAGTTAATGCAGATCAAGCCACCTATAGCTGATCAAAAGTTTAACAGACTCATTACAATTTGAATTAAGCCACTTGTAGCATGTTTTTCTTATAAACAATCATGATAGATTCCGATTAGCCACTTGTAACAAGATTTTCTCTTAGACAATTATGTTATTTTCCTATAAATATCAGGTTGAATGAAACTGAGAAGTAGTTAGAAGCTAGAAGGAATTACAAGCTTTTGTTAAATACTTCGTTTAGACTCCTTTTTGTTGATAATACAAACTCTGTTTTGTTAATGGTGGTTTAAAAGTGCATCTTTAACTAGCTAGCATCCAGTCACGTCAGTTGCAGAGGGCCCCTACACTGAAGGATGTTTTTCGCATGTTGTTTTTAGTTTAATTTCTATTACTCTATTTTCTATAAGTCTATTTTCTCTAATTTTGTTTCATTTCAGTTAGTAACCAATAGTGTAAGGATAAAATCACAATTGTGCAAGTCTTGTTCTTATGAGATATTGTATGAAAAATGACTGAATGAAGAATGAAGTAATGATAATACATAGTTGCTTAGTTTCTTACTGTTTTGTTACTCATTTTCTTAGCATAAGAACTGTCAATTAGTTGTATTAATGGACGTTCTCAAAACCATTTCAAATGATGATAATTCTAACTTAAATGGTTAAATATCTAGTTCATGAAGTGATTGATATTTCTTAGTGCATTGTTAGTTTTACATGATGTTATCTTTTCTTTTCTGTTTTCAGGTTGTTACTCAGTTGCATCACTTGACATTCCAAAAAATCTTTTCAAGGAGATTGATTCTATCATATTCCAAAATTGAATGGTTGAATGGCTAAATGAATACAATTACTGAATTACCTTCTGCATCAACATCACTTTTTGTTTTTAAGAATTAGATCCATGGATTAGGACTAAATGGCAGGATAAGGTAGATGCTCTATTTTTCTTATTAGGTTCTAACTAGTTAAAAGGTTCTTGGTTCATTTTTAGGAGATTAGACTAACTTAGGAACCTTTCCTTTCCCTTAAAACTCATTAGATCCATGTAAATCTCTCATAGATTGTATATTCTTAGACATCAAAGAACAGAAACCACCAAAAAAAACATAAAAATACAAAACAACGAAGTAAGAGAAAATTTAACTAAGCACATATAGTGCATCACACTTCATTAATCTACAAACCTCAGTTGATAATTCATTCAAGCAATTTAGGACACTAAATTGACTAAACACACATGATGATTATTGTTATTGCATTTAAGATCTTGATGTTATATGTATCATGTTAATCCAGATTCACTTGTGTAGTTGGTGAGGGTTATGATATGTAGGTATGATTCGATATATTTGTGATATTGTGTCATACTAATCTGGACTGACTTATACAGATGTGATAGCCTCCCTTAAGATAAATTGAAATATGGGTTTGATTATGTCGTCTATTTGGTTTATCTATCATGGTATGTTTATAGAAAATAGAAGATCAGGGATGAAGAGTACAGTAGTGCACTATAGTTCAGATGACTCCTCTTATAGGCCTAACATGAAATATATGGAATGGAAAATTGGCATGATATGAGTATGTGTCTATAAGATTGCAAGAAGCAATGATATTGTCTTAAGATGGTTGTACTAACATAATATGTGTTGAGGCAGTTGATATGTAATTGGGTGTAAGTGGGTGGTAGTTGTAGTATTATGACTTATGACTGTGAGTTGATTATGACATGGCTACTAGTCTTAGTAAAGGTTGATTTCAAATTAATAGACATGATATCTTGATCTTTGGAACATGTGATTGACATGTGTGAACAATTACAGGGCAACATTCTTGGTATTAGCATGACAAGGTAACAGTTGATTTGTTTATATAACTAATAGTTGGGTGATGTGATAGCACATAATAAGACTCAATTGCCACAAGGAAAAAGGTAAAAGAAAGTCATTGGGTGAGAATTATTTTGGTTGTGTTTGGTAACCACAATTCCAAATGAATGAGTGCTTTACATACATGAAGTCTTTTTAACCTTGATTTTGTCTCAAATTACGTGGATATGTGTTGTATTCCTGAAAATGTATTCAATAGGTATAATAGCTAGTTTTCAATTATGGATGGATTTATCAAGGAGTTGGAGTCCCTTAAGAGATTGGATATGTATGTGTTCATTTATAGGTCAACATGCTCGGCACAAAAAAGTAAGGTAACCAATATAATGTTATGTTTAGTTATGCACCAAAAATTATGTGTTTATGGAAGTATGATGTACAGGATTGCATGACAGAAGAGGCTTCCATGAAATCTTGGAGAAGGCTAAGGTTTAGCTCTCCTCTAGAAGCACTAGGAAGCCATGGGGATTGAGTCATGGAGTCTGTTGCTATCTTTGTGCTTTCATTGCTTTGTGATTATTTGCGCTTGATTTATAGTTTTGTTTATGTTTGGTGCATGGCCATGCCACTTTGTTTTTGGTGTCATATTGCTATTGGTTTCCCATGGTTTTCTTGTTGTTTGTATTTTTTTCTTATGTTTTATGTTTTTAGGGTCTTGGTAATTGGTTGGGAAAGAGGAAATTAATGGAGCTTTGGTAGAGATGAATGAAACCCAACAGGTAATGTAAGACTCGAATGAAACTTGGTGCATGTAAAGCACAGCCGAAGGTAAGAATATGAAATCTATTTGGATTGGTTGGGTCCATTGGAATAGTGGCAAGAGAGTTGTGAGAAAGTTTACAAGAAAGGTAAAGAAAATGGGCTTAAGGTAAAATATTCCTTGGCTAAGTTGGGAACTATTGTTCTCAATGTTGTGCCTGTTGTGCATGGATAAAGGGAGTTCTCTTAACCTAGACCTTATGATATCTAATAATTATGTTGTGATCATGATTATGATGATGATATATATGCATGTGTGTGTGTGTGTCATTGTCTAACAAGGTCATCAAGAATCATGATTGCTTTATGCATGTATGTATATATGTATGTATGTTGTCTGATAGGGTCATCGGGGATCATTCTTGTGGAATAATGATTGCATATGTAGGTGAATGACATGAAGTGGTTCATGGGTTATGAGGAATCAAGTGGGAAGAGTAGCCCTGACATATCTATGAGGTTAGTATCATGTGGATATGGTTTTATATCATGTGCTTGTATTATGCATATGTTTATGTTATGGACATGCTATGCTGAGGGATACAACATTGAAATGCAAGTAGGACGATCTATGGCATGCTAGGATATGCATGGATAGTGAAAAGACACTATATTATAGGCCATTTTGTCACATCATCCCAAAAGGCCTACAAACCGAATCAATCAACATCCATGAACATTTTGTCATCATTCCTTAACAAAGCTCTAAGCATCACCTCTCCAAAAATTATGAGTTTCTGGGACAAATTTCTCAAAAACATTGTTTTTATCCCCACCACTCCTTGCATGACTAGACACCTATGTTCAACGTATGTTTCATGCTTGTCCACCAACACTGGTCATCACATGTTGCTCTCTTATGAAGGTGCGTTGATTCTAAAAAGTCGGGGAAACTAAAAGATATCTCTAAATCTTCCACTTCCAAAAGCTTCCAAGGTAGTTTTAACTATTTACCATGGATAGAGAGCTCGAATTCATATATGATCCTATCTTGGAGACCTTATCTCTTATCCCTTGAGCTCATCCTCCCAGCATATGTGGATCTTAATCTAATAATGGTAAATCCTAAACTACCACACTCATCCCATAAATTTATTGCCTTCCATAGCATCAAGGTTGGCTTTTGGAGATTAATAGTACCCTTATGCTGCTACTTTGAGCCTAAAGGAATCACCATATTCATGCATTAGGGTTGATGTTGAGGTTTTCTTTGTGACAAGGAAGGACAAGTCAACTTGGCAGACATCTACAAAGTCATATTTATATTTGTAAACTCTCTCCTATATTTGTCAATACAAATAGTATCTTGTTTTCTTATATTTGTTATGTTATGTTTTCACTCATGTATTTCAATGCCATGTTGATTAATTGAGTATAGATATCAAATTATGCTACCTATATGTTGTGGATCCTTTGCTTGTTTTATTCATGTGTGCATGTTCTAATTATATCACTTGGAGCTAGAATTAGAGCTTACAAGTGAGGATGAAAGGAAAGCTTGCTACAAATTTCCAGGTAAGCCTTTCCCCATACTCTAATTTGTCTAAGGAAAAATTCATGCCTTTTGTTTTCTATTGTTCTAGATTAGGCCACTAGATCTAGGGAATTCACCTTTGTCCACAATCATGAATATTTCACATAAAAAAATGGTGACTCCACTCGGGAGTGATTCTTCCCTTAGTGGTTTGCTTGACCTTAGCATATTTTTCAACTCTTTAAGTGAGCTTGGTTGACTCACTCAAACATTTATTGACCGTAGGAAAACTTCATGCTTTTTTTCTTTTGTTTTTCTAGAGCAGACCATTAGATATTGGAATTTACCTTTGTCCACAATCATGAAAATTACGCATAACACACTAGAAGTAAGGTGGCTTGGTAAAGATAGTGTGGTCTTTGGATGTGCGGTAATGTTGTTGTGTACATGTTGTATATGCAGTGTTGTGTACATATGGTGTTGTGTACATGTTGTATATGTGGTGCTATGTACATATGGTGTTGCAGGCATATTAGATATGTGGTGATGTGTACATATGGTGTTGTGTACATTTTGTGCAACTCGTGTTGTGTACATGTGGTGTTATGTACATGTTGTACATGTGATGTTGTGTCCATATGGTGTTGTGTACATGTTGTGTACATGTGGTTCTATGTACATGTTGTGCAGGTGGTGCTGTGTACATGTGGTGTTGTGTACATGTGGTGCTTTGTTCATGAGGTGATATGTAAATGTTGTACATGTGGTGTTGTGTACACATTGTGCATGTGGTGTTGTGTACATGTGGCGATGTATACACATTGTGCAGGTGGTGTTATGTACATATGTTGTTTTGTACATGTTGTACATGTGGTTTTGTGTACATGTTGTATATGTGGTATTGTGTACATGTCATAGATGTTGTGTTTTGTACATGTGGTATTGCATTACGTGTATTGTGTAGTTGTTGCATCGTGACATGTATTCATTGTGGTGTACACCATGTGTAGGTGTATGTGTTGTGTTGTACACCAAGTGTAGGTGAATGTGTTGTGTTGTACACTGAGTGTAGGTGTATGTGTTGTGTTGTACACTGGGTGTAGGTGTATATGTTGTGTTGTACACTGGGTGTAGGTGTATATGTTGTGTTGTACACCGTGTGTGGGTGTATGCATGTGATGTACAATGTTTTTATTGTTACGTGATTGAAAAGAAGAGAAGGAACTGGGTGCTTTCCATGTGTGGCGACTGATCTAGTGCGTGCACAGAAAGGACAAAGAGAAAACATAGAAGCAAAGAACCGATTGAAGGATAAGTATAAATATTTTATTTTAGTTATAATTATGCATATGATTATGATTTATGATGGTTGCATGTGATCTATGACTCTGATTTATGATGGTTGCGATTTGAGCTAACCATATGTGATAATAATGGTTATACATGGTGATTTGATCAAATATTTAGTTTGACTTGTGGTGACAAGAAGTAAACATAATTTTAGGTGTACCTTATCGATGGGCCACCAATGAGGTATGATTTGAATTTATTTGTTTCCTTTTGAATCTAATGGAAATCATGTGCTTGATACATGAAAGCATGGAAAATTCCTTGGTTTGGTTGGTTAAAATTGCCCGATTTGGGTGGTTGAAACTGACTACAAGAATTAGCAGCAACAACAAACATAATTGAAACAGATAACAGTATGCTAGTAAAGCACTTCAAACACAGGACCATTGTTGGACACTAGTACCCAATAGTGTTCATTGATTTCCATGAGCATGTTATGACCGGTATGATGGTTTTGAGGTAGGGATATGACTTGGTTTTTGGACCTTTCAATGCAAGGAAACCTTGCCAAGGGATGGATCACCCAAGGGATTGTGTAGTAGAGAAGGGTATGCTAGAAAAACTTGGAAGGTGTGTGTCTGCATAGAAGGGGGTGATCGGATTGCCTAAGGGACTGTGTAGTAGAGAAGGGAAGGTTGGGGAATGAATTTTTTTTGGTCATTAGCATTTCCAAATGGAATCAAAAGCATATTAGGAGTGTGCCCGAGAACAATGAGCTAGTAAATTTCATTGAGAGAACAATTAGCGCAAGGACTGTAGCATTGAACATTGGATGTAGGCTTGAATTTGGTAGTGAATTATGAATTTCCTTAGAAGGAGGTGAATCATGTTACTACTTTTGAGGGTGGAGGTGTGAGCCTCTAGATTCCCTTGTTGACCGATGCAAGCATCGTATCCTTTTATTTGCTAGTTAGAGAAAATGTGCATATGTATATATGTGCATTTTATTGCGAATATTGTATTGACATAGGTTATAAAACTCCATAAACAATATGTTTATTTGTTGATTGAAGCAAATGTGCATGCATATATGTAGTTATTATTGTAAATATCATAATGATTTATGTTATAAATCTCTAGTAAATGATATTATTGTCATGTTATCAATGGTGGTCATTGTAAATACTACAACGAGCTGGGTTATAAAACTCTATAGTTAGTATGTTTTGTTTTTAGTGGTTTGTTAGTCATAGGTGTCATCGAACACTGAGGACGGTGTTCCCCCAAAGGGGAGGGGTTTTTAACAATGTCTGGTTGAGTTTTTCATATATATATATATATTATATATATATATATATATATATATATATATATATATATATATATATATATATAAGACCAAGGTCATGGGGCATGTATTCCAAGCTAAATATTGGACGAAACATCCTAGTGGGTGTCACTTTAGTTTATTATGGCTAAGGAAATTGGAAAAGGAATTGACAAAGGAAAACACACATTATTTGGCATTTTATTTATGAAATAAAGGAAAATAGGATAAAAGGAAGGTGAAGAGTCACAAATTTTCATGAGAGGGAAATTGAAGGAAAATGAAGAAAATAGAGGCCTCAATGATAAGAAGGCTTATGAGGGTCAGTCCACAACCCTTTTTCGGTTTTGTTTTGGAGCTCTCTAATATTCTCTCACACTCTTACCCACTTGGAGCATTCTTGGAGAACTTTGAAAACATTGGATTTGGATAATGAAGGCAAAGTAAAGCGGGAGAGAATAAGGGAACAAGTGGATCGACGACTACAATTACATTGCTTTACAGGTAACAGGTTGCATGTGTGATTTTCTTGCTGATTTATTGGATGCATGGTATATGCATGATAATTTATGGTTATGTGTTGTCATTGCATTGAAGATTTCCTGGATTGATGATGGATCCCAGTTGGGATTTGAAACGTTGGCAAAAAGATGTTTATACTATGGGTTCTCCGGTTACTCATCCAAAAATTGAAAACCACAGATCTCTTAAATCCAAAATGGTTTTATCCTTGCCTTGCCATTTCCTAGATAGCCATGGTGTTGTGGGTTTTTTACACTTGATTTTTTTCTTATTGGTGCTCATAATTCCTTATGAATTTCGGTTGGAACAAATGCTTTAGAAGACCTAAAATAAATTGGGTTGAGTTACTAGTCTTGGAGCCTAGGTTGGGAGAAACTGTCTAAAGCCATTGGTGGGTTGAGCTACTAGTTCCTAGAGCCAAGTTGTACAAATGCTCTAGAGCCCTGGAAGGTTGTGGGTTTAGTTACTAGTTCCTAGATCCCTAGATAACTTGGGTAGAGACCAATCTGGTTGGTGTTAGTGATGTTTTACCATGAGGTGGAATCACTAATTGAGGATTGAGGTGGTTTGGCCTTCGGAAGACCTAGTTTGGTTTGTCTTGGTTTATTCCATGAGGTCTGACATTCATGCTTGGAATATTGTTTGGTTCAACCCAATCTATGGTTGGGTGATACATGGAAGTCTCTGTCTTGGTTGGTATTTTAATATGTTAGTAAGAGATATTTCCTTATTGTGATCTATGACAATTCACAGTATTATAAAGGTGATGTTATGGATGACTTATCATGGTTTCTGTGTTGGTTATTTGTTGGTTATATGTTGGTTATATGATGTATATTATTTATGGCTCTTAACATGTTTGGTGAATATATGAATGGTTGATGAATACATGGACTAACAAGTGCTATTGCAGCTATCTAGAGAGGGTTTGGAGATTTCATGATGATTCTCAGGTGAAGACTATCAGTTTATGATCATATATGCATTCATACATGTAGCTTACATAGTTGCCACGTGTTTGATGAAATGTCTAGTGTGTTCTAGGCAGTCTAGGTCATGTTCTTGACTTTATTTTGAATCTCTATCTTTTTCCTCATGTCAGTAATGATTTTCGAAAGAATCAAACAATTATGGGTGGTGGTTTGGAGGATGGTTTGGAATTATGGCTCTGATCTCAGGACCGCACTCTCTAAACTGGAGATTTTGGGCTATAACCACATGGAAGCAGTGTCATGCATGCAGTTGGAGGGTCATAATCACACCCTTCTAGGTTTTTGTATGTAGTTGGGTTGAGAAGTCTGAGAAAATTAGCTTCATCTTAAGTTTTGGTCACCTTGGGTGGTTCTTTGGTCCCTGAGTGTCCTGTAAGCCTTGAGGGATATCTATGAGTTGTCAGAGTCAACCCCACTTCCATAACTGAAGCTTGGAGGTCGGGTCATGTCATAGTAACTGTTTGTCTCATGTTTAACCTGGCAGGCCAGTGAAATGGGGTAAATGTGGGAGGGGTTGGTTACATAACATATCATATTCTAAACTATTTGTAGTTATATTGGATTTACTTACACTAGAATTAATTTTGTTACTAGAATAAGTTTTATGCATATAATAGGAAGTAGAAGGAGATCCTAAGCTAGATGAGGTAGTGTCTTACTTCATGTTTTTAGAGTGAAAATTTCCTCTGACTCATCCTCATATTCATCAACCAATCCTCTAGAACTGTCCTAAATAATGTAGATTAATGGTTCGAGATATCTTCCTCTTCCTATTCCTTGATAACTAATTGATTTACTTCTTCTTCTTCCATTTTAGAAAATAATTCACACATGTTTACAAAGGCTTGATAGTTCTTTCCCGAACGAGCAACATTATGTACTTTATAGAAATTATCTTAAACAAAGTCCTCAAGATAAATTTCATTAATAAAAGGATTTTGATTCGTAGAAGGTGGATTAATTTTATGATAATTGGTCTCCGTGTTATTCTAAAATATGGGATTACTCCTTAAAGTTTATTTAAATATATTGTCATTTGAAGATTTTCTATTATTCTTCATAAACCTTCCATATCAAGTTAATATATTTTATCTTCATAGTTTTAGCAATTGTGAGTATTTTAACATTACGATTTTTTTCTTCCATTAAAAGTTTACTTTCCATGCTAAGAATTTGAATTTGAATTTTAATGTTTCCTAAAAAGTTTTAGCTAAGGTATTTTTACCAACTTTTTTATGAAAATAGAAATGCTTTAAGGAAGAGATACAATGTATAACTATTTCAGGATGTTTGAAATAGGTCGTGAACTTTTAGGGATTTTATTCATTAATGTTTAAAATGATTGATTGAAGCCTTTATTTTTTCCTTTTGGTTTATTTTGGTTTTGAGGAGCTTTAAAAATAAAGTGACAGGTGTTTTGCACCAATTGTTTTAATAAAAATAGTTTCAAAATCAATCTAGTTTAAAGTTTTACTTTGGAGACAATCACCATGTTGATTGTTTATCTTCTAATGTAAAAGGAAATAATATACAAACTATTTCTTCATGAATAAAATTTATCAATATAACTTCTAACATAAATTTACTTACATGGAATTCTATTGATTCTTTGTTGTTTAGAGAGAATTTTGGCAAAAAAATAACTAGATGTTTGGGTAAGTCATGATTCTTTCCTAGTACACCTACTACTCCTAGTTCTAACTAAGGTCTTCTTAGTTTTTAACCAACCATTTGTTTGGGTGGTGGTGGAGATATTGTAGGACTTAATGGTATTAAAGCCTTGAGAATCTTATGTGGACTACCTTTTGAAAACTCCTTTGGAAATTTTTGTGGAGAATCTAGAGGACTCCTAGGTGGAGATGGAGATTTACCTACACTACCAAAAAATACAATAGTTAGTTAACTTCAATAAGATCTACCCTATAAAACCTAACTTAAAAGTAAACTCAATACTTCTTCATAAATTTCTTCAAAATTACCTAGTTTCTCCTACCTTTTTGTCGAATAGTGAATTCGAAAGGTGGTTGACCAATCTCTCTTATATATCCTCTGGTAAATACCTTATGTTGTTGAATTTATATAAACAATATTGCACAATAAGAATTTTTAAGTTGCACTAATTTCTTTAGGTTCAAATTGAGATGATTTTTGTGGGATTAATTTGTGATTCTATTTCTTGTGAATGTGGTAAATGAACTAATGGTTCACATACTAATAATTTAGATGTTTGAGAATTTTGTGAAACCTCTCTCGATGACTTCCCATTTCTTTTTTTGAAAAAGTATCTGTGTGGGTTTGGATGGATTGTTTAATATAGATTCTATTCCTATCATTAAAAAATTGGATCTCCTTCTAGTGCCGTTTTTTGTATGGTAAAAAATAGCTTTTCCAGCAACAACAAGGAATATCACCCAATCAAGGTCCCGATTAGACCTATACTTTTTTGGAGTGGTGATATTCACTCGTATGTGGGCTCAATTTCCTAAAAAAAGGTTTTGGATATGATGAAATCCAAAGGGTAATATAGATATATATATATAGATATATATATATAGATATATATATAGATATAATATATATAGATATATATATATATATATATATATAGATATAGATATACATACCATACATATTCCTATATAGCTAGGAACTTGTCGTAAAAGTTTTCATGCACAAACATAAGGCTAATCATAGGATTTCAAGAAATAATTCACCAAATCAAGTAATGGTTAAGCTCAAATTCAATACAAAAACTATTCCAAATAAATGGTTATGTGAAATAATTAAAACATATATTGTATCCAATCACTTTCTATTAAGAAATCATAACAAAAGAAGAAATGCATTTCAAGCTTTTATAATGTAAACTCTAAATCATGAACTGACATAAATTCATTATGCATGAATGTTAGCTCATGAAATCAACTTCCCAACAAAAATATTGGCCTTCAAAGATTATTATTATATTGATCAAAATATACAGTTCCAACCTAAATTTTTTCATCCCTTTACTCATCACAAGAGTTGTTATTTGAATGAAATTCTACATACATTTTGATTCCTTTCTCGAGACTTTTTGCTAAAATAGTCTCAATTTTTTAACTAATAAAATCATTGCAAATTTTCCAATATATTTCCTTCTGAGAAATTACATTGGAACATGTTTCCTATTTTCCAAGTTATGGAATTATGGTTTAATAAAAAATTGGAGTTTGTTAAAAATGTTACTGAATCTAATTTATGTCTAGGACAATTTTTCTTTGTTCACAATAAGACCTCTTCTTCTTCATTTTTCCAGCTATTCCTTTATTTTCTCTCTACTAATACTCCTGATCTTTATGATTATTTCCTTTAGCCTAAAAAACTACAAAATTTAAAATGGACAGAGTTAGTAATTATTAGAAATTTATAAAAATAAATTAATTTCTAGCAGATAAGAAACAAAACACAAAGTAATCAATTCATTCCTATGATTTATCCTTTTACTATTTAAAATTAAACTTGATATAATATCATTGAAGTCGGATCTGGGCTTCATAGGTTGTATAGGAAGCAAATGAATGTGTCAATAGGTGCTTGGTCACTTTGGACTTTTATAGCCATGATAATTTATACCACGTTAGTCAGGTGAAAATAAAATAATCAATTTATAATGTTTTATCAATGCAATTATTTTTGTGTCTTATGGTTTACAATGCGGATGTTGAGACACTTAGTTAAATATTTTCCTTAATTCCAGCTAGCAATATGACCTTGACATCCATGAAAACCTGGACATGTATGGTGATATGTCAATGTCAATGTATGAAATGTGTTAGGTGTGGAGCCTGATTATCTTCTGTATTCAAAAGTATCGCCGCATTGGACCCCAGTTCGTAATGGGGTGGGAACTCTGCCCATAAAATATTCGTTGCGGGGGGGTTGAGAGGGGGGGGGGGCGCGGGGGCGGCTGCGACCTTTGGGAGCCCCCCCTGGTGGGGCGATCAAGGGCAGTGCCCCCGAAGATAAAAATAGATGTAAAATTGCCCTGTAAAATGTTGTAATTTCGCAGTCAATCTGGGTCGTTCATTAGGCGGAGATATGATGGTAGAAGTTGTGTTTAATTTAGGGTTTTTTGCCCTAGAAGGCAACCCCTCGCTATATATTAGGGAATTGTTTTTCATCTATGTATATCTATATTTTGAGTGAGGAAGAGAGAGGAGATTGAGAGCGAAGAGGGAATTACAGCGGATCTGTTGTAGGTTGTATCTCTTTAGTTTGCTGGATAATAGAAAAGGAAGAGCTGGCTATTTTTTCGTGGACGTAGCCCAAACTGGGTGAACCACGTATATCTATGTCTCTCTTAATTTATGCGTTTTCTGTGTTTATATTTCTGCAATATTTTATGTGTTCCATTTCTCTGTAATATATAATTTTCTAACAACTAGTATCAGAGCCAAAGGTCTATTTAGCTAATAAACTCACAAGAGAGAAGGGTTCCTAGTTCGAGTGGGAGCAATGGTGGAAGATAGTAGGTTTAGGGTTGAAAATTTTAATGGGCAAAACTACCAACTATGGAAGATGCAGATGGAAGAATATCTATATCACAAAGAGATATGTACCAACCATTGAGCGGAAAGGCAAAGAAGCCGACAACTATGACAGACACAGAATGGGATATTCTCGATAGAAATTCACTTGGAAAAATACGGTTGTGCCTAGCGGCGTCGATAGTGTTTAATATTTCAAAGGAAATGATGACAGAGGGTTTAATGTCGACATTGGCCAAAAATATGAAAAACCCTCAGCCTTAAATAACATATTTCTTATGAAGCGTTTATTTAATATGAAAATGTCAGAAGGTGGTCTGTTGATGATCATTTAAATGAATTTAATATAGTTACCAATTAGTTAAGTTCTGTAGGGTTAAATTTTGATGATGAAGTTAGGGCTCTATTATTTTTGTGCTCATTGCCAGAATGTTGGAATGGTTTAGTTATGGCCATTAGTAGCTCTGTCTCTGGATCTAGTACTTTAAAGTTTGATGATGTTGTTGGTGCAATCCTTAGCAAGGAAATGAGATGGAAAAGCTTCAGTGAGACATCAGGTAATGCTTTGACTGCAGAGGCAGGGGAAGAAAAATGGAAAGAGGAAAGAGCCCTAGATATCATTGTAAGTCAAGAAAGGTAGATCCAAGCCCAGATCGGGGATAATGTGCTAGATGTTGGGTATAAGACCAAAGTCCCACATTGACTAGAAGTGGGGAGGATCATGGGTATATAAGGATGGACAAATATCTCCATTGGTATGAGGCCTTTTGGGGGTAAGTCCAAAAGCAAATTCATGAGGGCTTAGGCCCAAAGTGGACAATATCGTACCATTGTGGAGATATGTGGTTTCCAGAGTCCTTACAAGTGAATTTAGGTTTTAACCCCGTACAAAAATTACCTGCATACGAATTCTAAATCACAAAAAAAATAAAAATGTGAGAGCATAACACATAAAACACATATACAAAGAGATTTCCCACTGGATCCACAAACCGGGATTACCAGCTTGATTTTTCATTATGTTCCTTTCAATGGTACAATACATATTTATACATGCCGAAGCATCTAATACCATGGACCAAAAAACCATCACGTACAAAACCATGGACCGAAAACCATAGGTAGGTTCGCCCAACCTAATATAGGGTCCAAAAAAAA